>PVKM010015421.1:0-27952 GCA_004027735.1 Carollia perspicillata
TCGAAAGCCTAGAGAACAGGCTTGGATGCACCGTTCGAGCTTGACAACAACACGCTTGAGAAAGCTGTGCCCGAATAAACTGCACTAAGATAAACGAAGAATAAATGCAAAGGAAATGTCTACTTCGAGAACTAGGTGTTTGTTTACATCACTTTCCAAATCAAACAGCAAAAACACCCTGCCAGTCTTGATGTTCGTGTTGTTATGATGGTCATCAGTGAATTGGGGGATCTGCGTGTGCTGAGAACAGCCGAGAAACCGACATGGTGCAGGTGGAGGAAGGCACCAATCACTGCTGAGGTGCTGGCTTGTTGTGTTTCGTCTTGTTTTATTTTCAGCGTTTCAGCGGTGACACTGTGCAGAGCTGGCCGCAGGCGCTTCTTGAAGGGGCAGTGATGGACGGGGGTGCATTCTGCAGTTCCCAGGGTAAACGGGGAAAGTCCCTCACGCATTCTTGGCTCACGTGGGCTTTCCTTCTCCCGTTTGACTTACGGGGCTCAGAGACCTCAAAGCCTTCAAACACCAGCAGCCTTGAACCTACTTGGCCACAGTGACTCTTCAAAAGTATAGGGTTGCCTGTGTTAGCCTGTGGCAATGTCATGAATTTATGGTCGGCCTGTCCCCTAGACCCTTTCTCCCCAAGCACGGCTGCACACAGGCTGGCCACTGGAGCTGCAGACGTGACTGCAGCGTGCAGCGTGGCAGGCCTCGCTGCCTCCTGGACCGACTGGGTCAGCTCCTGGCTACCAAGGAGCAGCCACCAAGGTGGGGTTTGTTGTGTAAGAGATTTGTTGGGAAGACTTCGGAGGAGGGCGTGTGAGGAGGGTCTGACCCCTGCAGCGGAGAGCAGGAGGACCAAGGTCGGAGGTGGATGCAGGTCCTAGCCGGTTTCTGGCCAGTCCACGTGGAGTCCTGCAGCCCTTGGACCCTGTCGCTCAAGTTCCCTGTCTCGCAGGAAGGAGGCTGTCTTACAGTTTTTGCGGCCTCCAGTCGTGAACCTGAGAGCAGCACCAACCTCTGGGCCTCAGTGCAGGGGGGTATGCGAGCCGACCCCAGAGCAACTGGAGACAGGACGAGGACCAGGGACGGTGCAGTTCCCCGGGCGCCACTCCTCTGCACTAGCATCTGCCTTTTGACCGAATCTCTGGGGCTTCTGTGCACGTTGAACTTCGAGAAGCACCCTGAAGTAATGACTGGACACTTTGGGGGCCCCACCTGGAGTCAGTAAAATGGCTGTAATCATCATAGACTCTCCGCAACAAGTTGGCCCTCTTGGGATGCTACTCTGCTGTTCACTTGGATGGAATTGGCTGTTCAAGTGAGAACTGGAGTGGATAATTTGTTGTTAATATGTAACAAATGTGTGAGCAGACCGGAGGCCAAAGCAGAATTTCCACCATGCTTCGCCTCTTTGCTGGGGGAAGCTGGGTATGGTATTTTCTCCCTCTGCCTGTTAGACTTTCAGGTCCCTGCAGTGAAGACCCTGCAGGTGTGCACCCACCGTCTTTTCACCCTGCAGTAGTAGGCATGATTCTCCTGAGCACAACTGGGAACACACGACCTGCTAGGCCAGTCTTGCTGAGTGACATCTGCTGGCCCCATTCTGAGTATTGGGGGCTCCCTTTAGGACAAAGTAGACGACCAAGTAAGCTTGGCCACAAGGCCTTGTCCCCTCTTTTGTGGACATTCCACAAGTTCAAGATATGCGCAGGCTCGTACATGCTCAAGATGCCCTGAGGTCCCCACGTGATCAGCGTTGCCCGCAGGCTTCAGTCCGGGGGCTCCGTTTTGGTCTTGCATCTGCTCCCTCTCCAGTCAGGGCTGGAAGTCAGGATGTCTAAAAAGGGCTCCAGGCGATGGAATTCCAACAGATTTGGAAACCACTGCTCCGAAGTAAAGTACATGTTTAGGATTCAGCTCTACCCCACAGAAGCAATCTGTGATGGAGTGGTATGACTTACTCTCTGTTCCAAGTAAGGTTGGTTTTGTTGGTTACTGAAGAAGAACATGAAAAGTTAAAAAAAAAACAAAGTAAATCCCTAATTAAATGTAACAAACTTTTGTTACACTCAATAATACTTACTTTTATCTTTGAATCCCTGCAATTTGTACATTACGGAAATTCCAGGGCTGGGGGGTGCTGTTACACCAAGGCCCACAGCACTAACCGTCTGGCCGGACTTACAGCTGGGTTCTCGGTTGAGGCCAGAGGAAACTCTCCTAACGACAGCCAGCCTCTGGTGACCCCTGCAGTAGGACTTTCCTGGAAACTGAGTTAAAGGTGTCATTCCAGTAGTAAGCACCCCTGGGTCATCATTCTTTCTCTCATGTCGCTACATCAGAGATGTGGAAATAAGTGCAACTTGGTCCTTGACCTTAAGCAGTTCACAGATGCCCCTAGTGGTGGCAACTGTGAATAGTTCGTTACAACCGAGATGTCTGTTGTTGTTGAGCCTGGAGAGCTGGACCGGATCAGACTCACAAGAGGACCCAGGATGGGGCAGGGGGGTGGTGCAAAATCAGGGAGCAGGCACAAACAAGCTCCGCTTAGTGTGTTTGGGCCACTTACTAGCACTGTTAATTTGGAAAGTTATTTAACTTTTCTAATTCTCAATTCTCTCATCCGGAAGATGGGGGTTATATTAGTACTCACCGAATAAGGTAGTGAGAATTAAATGAGAAAGTCCCCTAAAGCATTTTGCTGACAATTTACAAATAGCAAAAACCTAGTAGTGTGAGTTCTTATATTAATGGTGCCTGTTAATACATTGCTTTCTGCAGGCAAGCAAAGTTAATTTACATATATCTCAGTCCAGTGGGAGGGAGAGGCTAGATAATACAGTGCTTGTTAACCCCTGGAAGGCAGGTAGCGTTCACTAACATCACCTTCCCTTAGAACATCAGGACGTAGCCGCCCGCTGTGTCGTCCTAGTGAGTCTAAAATATCGCTACGGAGTTTCATGAGCACATTGCTTATGTCTCTTTCCCCCATCCTGCTTTTTCACTTGTGCGTTTCAGTTCCTGCAGAATTTAACCTACAACTGAAGAACTATAGAATTCCAGAGCCCCTTGATTTCACTGCCTACTTTAATCAATAACTGCTAACATACCAATTTTGTTAATAGTGCCAAAGAGCTTATACGTTTTAAATATTCTCCCTGTCGTTATGCATACCCCGTTTTTACCCCTGCTGGTTTTAAGTGATTTTATGGAACTGAGGTTAGCAGTTTGACTCAGCATACTCCTGTGTCACAGATCACCACGAGCGCTGTGTCAGAGGACATCTGCTGTGCGTCACTCGGGCCCTCTCCAGCACCATTAGGGACCCCTGTTCCCACTAACCCTACACCTGCTTTGCCTCCATGTTGGTGGAGCTCATAGGTGCCTTCGAACAGTGTGAGCACCGCAGCTGCCGGCCAGGACCAGGGCAGAAAATAAGAAATCAGATTCAACAGTGGATTTAATAGGAGCCTACTTCCAAAGACGTTAGTCTGTAGAATAGCTGTCGTTTCTGAAGAAGGCTCTCTCCCCTTCCTCAGATGCCACATGTCACACCCCGTAGCCTGGTGACTAACCACTCAGGAGTCCACACCTGGTGACAGGCCTCCCCCAGATGACTGCACAGAGCTCCTGGCACAACCAGTGGTACTTTGGGGCCCTGAATTCAGAGCTGTATATTGTACTCATTTCAATGCTGAAAGATGCTGTTAGTGACATTAGGGAAAGGAAAAGTACAGGTAGGAAAAAGGTTGAGCATGTGTGAGGTCTGTCTGGGAAAAGTCCAGCCATTGTGAATATAACGAGAGTGGTTTGTGAGACATCGATGTGACCTGGCAGCCAAGGAGAGTGGACTGGAATGCGCATGTGTGAATGATGATGACTTCACTGTACTAGTCAGTGGGGGTGGGAGGTGCCATTCAGTGACCAAGTGTACTGTGTGGCCAATGCATTCGAAATGACTGAGCGAGCACAGTAAGGAATCTGCACCAAATTTTGTGTTAGACTTGAGCCTTCCTCCGCGAAAACTATTTGGATGATTCAGAAGGTCTCAGCTATGGGGAATTGGCGGCTTCATCACAACACGCCTCCTCATGCATCACGTCTTGTGTAGAATTTTGGGGGGAAACATCAAATCACCCAGGTGACTCAGCGCCCCTATAGCCCAGATTTGGCACCCTGAGACTTCTGGCTTTTCCCAAAACTAAAATCACCTTGGAGAGGGAAGAGATTTCAGACTGTTGATGAGATTTGGGGAAATACAGCGGGGCAGCTGATGGAGATTAGGAGAACTGTGTGAGGTCCCAAAGTGCCTGCTTTGAAGGGGACTGAGGCATCATTGTCCTATGTACAATGTTTCTTATATCTTGTGTCTTTAATAAATGTCTCTATTTTTCATTGTACATGACTGAATACCTTCTGGACAGCCCTTGTATGTCTAGTGATTGAGCACTGGTCTCTCTTCACAAGAACCTGGATTATGATACATAATTGCACAACAAGCAAATGGTAGATATAAATCAACATTGAAAATTGCCAACTGGGCCACCCACCCAGCTTATGCTATATCAACTTAATGTGAGAGCTGTCTTCGTCTTCACACATGACAAGTAATCAGAAACAGGAAAGGTTTGCAGGCGCAACAAGGAACAGCTGAAAAGACTGCCACAGCCTCTGTACGTGCCTTTTACTTCCCATGGAGTGGTGACTCTCAGCCAGAGGTCACAGTGGGGCCTCAGAGCCCTAACCCAGCATGCCGGGGCCTCCCCTCTGGGCACCTCCCGAGTTGTTGCTACTGGCCAGAGTCCACAAAGGTTTAAACAGCCGCCCGACACACACAGCAATTCCTCCTTCAAGACTGAAAATAAGGAGTTTGGGTTGGTTTGCCGACTCCTCTCCTCTGGGTCGCAGAAACTGTTTAAAATGGTCCTACCGTATCCTGCTGTCTGGCACTGTGCATTGGTTTTGAAGATATGCAATGTCTTTAGGGTCCTTTTAATGCGGGGGTTGAAAGATTGTCCTCGTACAGAGTTGGCTTCAGCTTTTCTGTCTTGTCTCCTTCTTGTCCCTCCCAGACAGGAAGGATTGCATCCTGGAGCCGCTGTCCCTGCCAGAGCGTCCAGGCGGCTCCCCCACGCCAGGAGGGTCTCCGTCTGTGCCTTGTGCTTTCTGCGAGGAGCACTTTCCTGCAGCGGAGCAAGACCAGCTGCTGCAGCACATGGTTATCGAGCATAAGATGGTCATAGCGGATGTCAAGTTGGTCGCTGACTTCCGAAGGTAAAGACTGTTTTTGTTAATAAAGGAATTAAGGGTATCATTCCTTGGAGGAAAGGCAAGATGTTTACATAACGTTATTCCTCTACAATTATGAGAATTTCTTTTATAAGTTTCTCCTTAGACTTTCAAAAACAAATCTTTGCACTCCTCTGCCTTCTTGAGTGTGTAAGTTGTGTTTGAGAATGTCACATGCTGTTGCCAGTCCTACGAACTCTGGAAACAGACCAGCTCTCCAAAGAGGGGGTAATATTCCCCTTGCTGCATTCCACAAGACTGGCGACATTGTTGATCTCCATCAGACTGATTTTTACATATATCTATGTATATATACGTATTGGAGGCAGTAGACATTCTCTAGCTGAGTAAGTCCTTCCAGAAAGGCCAGAGCAAACTTGGTAAAAAGCCACCAAGGGCTTGGCAACCGAGAGCCTAGGCACCTTTCAGGCCAGAAGGGTGTTTTCCAAAGGACTCCCGCTTAAGCGGTGTGAGGCACTTGAAAACCAGAGAAGAAAACAGGCCATCCCACAGGCCAAGAGATGCAAGCCGTCGGAAGACGAGCAGGCGGAGGGGCCTGGTTCAGGAGTCACCGACGCCGGGCGTGTGTGAGCCGTAGGAACCTGGCCTGCACTGCCAGGGCCCAGAGCACGCATGACTGCAACTGTCAGCCCCTGACTCACAGCAAGCCGCTCGAGCACACCAGTAGCGAGGGCAGGTGTTTCTCTGTCCCCAGGCCGCAGTTCCGGGAAGGGCTGGCCCCAAGAGTGCCTTCTGCTCAGCAGCTGCAGTGGGGTGCTATGCGCGTGGCGTGTGAGCTGGGGCTGGACCAGCATTTTCCTTAGAAACAGCGTCGTGGTGTAGTCACTGGCTTACGTGGTTACTGAAAGCACATGTGTTGATAGATCTGACAAGGTCCCACTTTGAGATGTTCTGTCCTTATTTCCCTGCAAAACAGGGTAGCCCAGACACTGTCATGCCCCACATCTACGCTCGGTGTCCCCAAGACCGCACCATTCCTGGCAAGCACCTGCTTCCCCAGGGCGGGCCTGCCAGAACTGCAGGCTGTGTTCCTGGGGCGGGCCAAGCGCCGAGTGCGAACTCGTGACTCCAGTACGCTCCCTGAGCACCATGAGCACATCCCCGCATCTGTAAAATGGGGCGACACCAGCCCTCAGAGGCTGTCGACCGCCACAAAGAGGAGGGCGTGGATAGCACCTGCTGTGTTACCGTGTCAGTCTCATTCCTCAGGGCGGCAGAAAAGTCACTATTCACCAGGGCTCGGGGCTTCGGAGTCATTAATGAAATGTGGGGATCCATCACCCTGAAAAGGCAGTTGTGTAATAAAGTGGGCACTTGAAGCCAAAAGAAAAAGATGCATTTCTGATGCGTTTTATAAATAAAGGGCAGTTAACATGTACTTTAAATTAGGAAACCTACATTCTCCTTATCAACTGTCCTCCTAAGTAAGTAATATTTTTATTCTCAGGAAGTAGATATGTGATCAATTCAAATGGAGCGGAAATATACGTGAATAAACCCTGTTCCTTTTAAATACCTTTTAGTATATCGAGTCTCCTCCAGGTAACACCCTCCCACTGTTCAGGGAAGCCAAGACTGCCTCTCCAAAACAATACACGCGTGCACGGCGTGATCCGAGTCGATTTGGAACCTCTTCACTGTCATCGGACCTTCCCTGACCTCCCAACAGCGATTAAGGGGGAGGGTGGAGGGGAGGGAGCAGCGAAGGGTTCAGTTGGCATGAGTCAGTGTACTCAGAACTTCTTTACAAGTTCAATGATTCATATATATGCACACACATACGATTTGTATATATACACACTTGCACACACAGCTTCTCAGCAGTTGTTGCTTCAGAGCAGAATAAGTGATAAAAATGATAAATGATAAATAATAGATAAGAGATGGACTTACCTTGTGTTTTATAACAAATAAACTGTGAGCATTCATGTTAAATATATTTGACATTTTATTTATTGGAACAAAATAACAGTACTCGGGTAAAGGGAATAAGACAAAACAAAAATAAAAATTCTTTCCTTTGAGTCATTTAACATAGTTATTTGTACTGAGCTGTTTGCGAGCTTTACTCAGTAGATAGAATTTTTCCAGGAGATGAACGTTAACCCCTTGACTCTTGGCCCTGTCTGTATTAACTTCCTCTCACTCGGTGCTACTTAATTAACAACGTATCTCCAGTCCTCGTGCCCCTGTCAGTGAACGTGCCAGCGTTCGGGGGGCTGGGCAGGCAGGATATTATTACAGAAAATTTTTTTGTAAGACAGTTTTGTGAAGCATGATTAAAGTTCTTCCAGAAGATAAAAAGTATTTGCTGATGACCTAATAATTACTTTTATAGCTTTTTAATAAAGTATGAAATGCTTTCATAACTCATCCAAATAAAGAGTTCATACGACACTATCTCTTGGCTGCCTTTATATATTGAGTGGCTGCGACTGCAATTTTAAATAAGCTGGAGACGTAGAAAGAAACACAGAAGGGATGTACTACACGATCCCTTAATGTGGAGAAGTGTGTTTCGGTGGGGGGGGGGGCAGACGCCACAGGAAGCATGTGTTGAAGACATGACACCTCGAAGCCGTCCTTCAGTTGAATACGATTTATGTGAATGCTTCTACCAAACACAGGGAAGTACATATATTGACACATCTTCATTCGAATTATAAACTTAAAAGGTACTGATAGTTGTTTAACTAGGATGCATATTAAATTTAAACTTAGGTCAAATGCACACTGCAATTCAGATCTATTTGTGTAGTTCACCACAGTATTTCGTGTATTTCGGTTGTATGGGAATTGATGGTTATAGTTTGCTTTGCAACGTGATTTTTTCGCCCTGATGCTGTTGTCACCAGACCTTCGGCCAGGACAGAAACATTCAAATGACAGCACTGTGCAGGACCTGTAAGCTGCCCTGCCCTCCCTCCCTCAGAAACTGCTGAACAGCACACAGACGCTCCTGGAGGTGGCACCAGAGAACCCAGAGCCCACAGCTCCCTGCTTGGGAAGCAGTGAGATGACCAACCCGGTGGGAAGGCTGCCGGACCAGGGCGCCCTTCAGTGTCCTCCTCTCCCTTCCTCCCCGGGAGGTCCTCCCAAACCTCCCCAAGGAGGCAGCTGCATTCTGGCAGACGGCATCTCCCCGGCATTTCATGTCAGTGATGCTAGCAGTCGCTTCCCGGTGCCTGCCACCCAGAAGTAAACTTGGACATGGAGTGAGCGGGTGATGGGCACTGTCTGTCAGCACCCTGGGAGCCAGTGCCCAAACGTGGGAGTCCTTGGAGACTAGGCCCTGTGGACCATTGGGGTCAGGACGCTGTCCCCTCTATAGGGCCCTCACTTCTTGCCATCTCTTGTCTAGACGAGCAGTTCCAAATCCACGGCCCCAGACAGCTGGCATCACCCTTCACTGTGGAGGCAGGAGGTCGGGGGCAGGTCAGACCAAGGGCTCCTATTAGGCCGCATGCTGCTTGGAAAAGGAAAAAATGCCATCTTCCTTTCTGTGGTTCAGTTTTGTCTTGTCAAACGCATCCTCCTTGGTCTTTAGGAGAAAAAAACACTTTGCGTATCCATTGGACCTCTAAGGCTGGGGGCTCCTGTCTTTGCTGGAGTCCTGGTATAGGTCGGTCCTCCCATGGCCCTGCAGGTGCTGTGATATCAACGGCTGGGGTCTGCATTTGAAGCTGGGGAGGCCAAGTTCAGATCCCAGCTATGACATTCTCAGTTTACGACCGAGGGCAGGAGAGCTGTCCGTGAGTGGGGGCCGCTAATAACTGTCATCCTTATCTTCACCATCATCTTCACTCTGCTCTTCCGCCACCTCAGCCAGCCATGTCTGCCCTCTGCTACTATTACTCCCCCTGTTTTAATTTGCTTATTAAATGTCTGATGAAACATTATCATTGTTTTAGTTGTTTAGATGCCAGGTTTTTTCTGGAATAAGCTTTTTCTTTACTATGATCAATGTTCCCTTTTCTTTTAATAAAAACTATCATCAACCTAGGATGTTGGACACTACTTTGCATGTTGTTATCTTATTTAATTATCCATAATTCACTGTAAATGAATAAACTTAAGTTTCAGAAAGATTTAAAAACTGCAAATTCAGGTTTATAACTCACAATGCAAAGTCCCCACGTCTCTGTCCACTGTGGCCGGCAGAGCTGGGGGAGCCCGCAGTTGAAACCTGGCTCTGAGGGCCAAGCAGAGTCTGAACTAGAGAAGCAGGACCTTTTCTAGACCGAGACCCGCGCACACAAGAGTCTCTCATTGCATTGACTCCTCATTTCGAAATAACTCAATGCCAATTTGAAGGAGAAGTCCCGAGTACCGGCTCTGACCTGACCCTCGTTTGTGTGGTTTCCATACACATGTCGCTAAGCCTGTGGACATTGGTCAGAGGTAGGCAGCCTGTGTGTCAAGGACTCATTACAGCCTTTGCACACCCTGCAGACCACAGTGGCACTAATACTATAAGGGGCTGACCGCTGCCCTCTGTTTTGTGTGGACACGTCACCCAGATGGCACTCAGGACAGGCCCTCCTGTTTTTAAGTCCGCCGTCACAGCACCTGGTTCTGCCGTACAGATCTGAGGACCCCTGGGAACAGCTGTCTGTGTATCTCAGTCCGAAAGAACTATCCATGTTCCCCTCCTGGCATCGCTCACCGAGGGCCCCCTTCGCTCCTTCACCCCGTCACCGCCCTGCAACATGGAGCCTGCACACAGAGAATGAGAACGGGGCTTCGACGTCCGTGTCTTCCCTCCCCTTTCCTCTCCCTTCTCTCTCTCCCTGTTGGGGGTGGGGATGGAGGATAGGAGGGTGCTGGCACTGGCCCAGGGTGGCCAAGGGAACAGCGTCGTGGCCGTTGGTAGGCACTTTCCCTCTTTTTTGTGTACTTGGATGGGTCAGCGATGCGCTGGCCTTCTGCTTCTGGTGCGCCCAAGAAGAAGCCGGGGAGCCGGCCGGCCATGCAGGGAGGGCGTCGTTTGTGCTTCGAGGCTCAGCGGGCGCCGCAGCTAGCTCCCCTGCAGACTCTGAGATGAGGCCTCTGCCCGCTCCGTAAGGAACGCGGCCTCCCTTCCTTACCCCTGCTGGTCGAGGTGTGGTCGGGCATGAGAAGAAGGAATTCAACCAGGGGGCTCCGTCTGTGCACATGGCTCTTTCCTTCATTCCCTTCTCTTCTCTACACTCCGTGTTGTCCTCCGTTCGTACTTGTATCAGCTCCTGTCGCGGTTCTCTCTGTCAGACCTCTCTCGTGGCACGTAACCTTTTTCGTAACATATAAACCCTTACTACAGAACACCGTGGGATTTGGAAATTTGTGTGAACAAAAAGGGAGGCAAGAATAAAAAGGAAACAGCCCTGGCTGGTGTGGCTCAGTGGACTGAGTGCCAGTCTGCGAACCAAAGGGTCACGGGTTCAATTCCCAGTCAGGTCATGTGCCTGAGTTTTTTTAATCCATCAAATGCATAGCTGATGAATGATTGTTGACCCCAAGAATGAATGTACCTGTTAAGAAGGGCTCCTGGTGGCTGAAAACAGAGCCTAGCAGCCATTGCTAAACTGGTGCCTCTCACGCAAACCACTTAAGGGAAAAAGCCTGCCCTGAACTGCCTGCCCTGTGTCTCTGCTGTCTGGGCCAGCCCTTATAAGGGAGTCCCTGGAATCCTGGTTCAGCCAATAGTTCTGAGGCTTTCTCTCCCCATCCAGTCAGTGCTGACCAACTACATCCTCAGTAGCATCTTCACCCATCAATCAGAGCAGCTTCATTTCAACCTGTTAGGACCGTACTAAATGAGGGGTCCTCATTTGCACAGAAATGGACCAATGAGGCACAGGGCGCCTTCCCGGTCTTGGTGGAGCGTGCTTTCAGTTTCTATCACAGGCTGTGTGTCCCTGGTGGAGCTACAATTCCAGAGGGTGGTCTCGCCAGGTTGGAAGGGAGCTGTAACGCCACCACCCTGACACCCTGACCGGCCTCACAGCCGTGCTGTTCCACCATTGAGCTGTTTGCACTAAACAATGCCTCTGCCCCCACTGCATCCCAGATTGGGGGTTCCTGTTGGTGTGCGATTGGCACCACCCCCATCAGCTGACACCATCAACTGTACTGTCAGCCTTTCCGTCCTTTCTCCCCATGAAGCAGGCCGAGTTCTGGTACCACTTGGTAAATGAGAATTGAATTACCCATGTAACTCTTGAATAAACGGAGAGGTGGACAGCTGATCGGATCCTGTCATCTTTCTCCCGCGTCCATCAGATACCCAGGTCTGAGTGTTCTGCACATAAATAGAACTTGACCGCTTTTCCAAAGGCTAAGTTTGCCTCACATCTGACACATATGGAATTCTTTGGGAACTTTTTTCTCTTATTATATAGAAATCGGATTTAGGCTGACTTCATTGCATTATTACTATGACCTCTGTTATTTTAATGTATAAGATAACCACTTTTCATTTTATTGAAAAATGTATACATTTTAAATTTACATAAACTTAGATGTGATTTCAGAAAAATTTCATCACCACATAAAATAATTCATTTTAATTTTCCCAAATGTCTCTCCTGAATTTGATGGTAGTAAAGCTTAATCATTTCCATGCCTTTACAGGGTAATTTCATTTCATTAAATACTTCATATTTCTACAATGCTCTTCTGCCTTTCTATTTATAAATTTTCTAGTAGTGTTTTGTCAGCATTTGATTTGTTACTTTGGGATAATTAAATGCTATTATAAAATGTATCATTCTGAAGGAAGTACTGTATTGAGTCAATCATCTTTTTTTTTTTTTTTGTTCCCAGGTACATTTTATACTGGCGGAAAAGGTTCAGCGAGCAGCCCATCACAGATTTTTGTAGTGTGATAAGAATCAATTCCACAGCCCCACTGGGTAAGTAGACATCTTGGCTACCTACCATCTTTTGCCCGCAACCCCAACATTCAAAGCAATAATCTCACTTCTTAAATTAGATTTCTCTCACTTCCATGACAGCTAAAATTAACTTGCTCTGTGTATATTGCCTAACTTCAATAAAGCGAAAGGAGACCTATATACCAGAAGAGAGATCTTAATAAATAGAAAGATAGACTAATAGAGAGATAGATAATTTTTGTAAGGAATAAGTCCTGGAAAAAATGGTAATCTGTTTCTCATTTATTTCTCTAATCTCTCAACAGAAGAACAGGACAGTTATTTTTTGCTATGTGACGTTTTACCGGAAGACAGAGTACTTAGGGAAGAGCTTCAGAAGCAGAAACTGGTAAGAGTTGTTTTAAAGGGTGAGCAGCGTGTTGGAAATATGTACAGAAATCACTGTTGTTCCTTTTTGTTGCTGTTTTTGCTTTTTATTTTGGAAACTTTCAAACATACACAAAAGAGGAGATAATACATCAAAATCCTGAAAGAGAAACAAAGTAAACACTTGACTGAAGATTAGAGCACTTCATCGTCAAAATGCAGAAGGGATTTGGGGCTTTGTTTTGCTTCCCGGATTATCTCTAAAATAACAACAAAGCTTACACATTTACGTGCAATTTTAGCTGCCTGCCACATGGCCAACGCCCTGGGCTAACATGGAGTTGAACTGATGAAGGCTTTTTCTCCCCTTCCCTGGAATGTGCTCTGCACCAGCTGGGCTTTTGTCCCCTGTGGGCCTGAAGCGTGAGGCTGGGGTAACACAGTAGCCTTCCTCCTCCGCCGCCTGCACCCTCAGCACTCCGCCTGCACCCTCAGCGCTCTGATCTTAACGTCTCAGCCTCTGTCACCTTTGAAAAAGGTAGCAGCGTGTACAAGGGTTGAAATTTCATTTTCATGACTTGAACAGACATTAATTTCTTATTAAGTTTGTTTAAAAGCTGTGGTTTTTCTTTACTATTTGTGGTTAATCTCAATTATTAGACTGATTGAAATCGACTTGCTCTTTCTTTAGGGGTTATTTATGAGTGCTCCTTGTGTCTTTGGACTTGACTAGATAACATATTATGAGAGAGCGCTAGGGTTTCACTGTTTCTGCTGAATCCTCAGGAGATCTAGGAGGAAAATGCATCCAATCTACCATAGTCATGTGATCGGAGAAAGTCCCTGAAGCACATTATCTATATATTCGGGAGGTAAACCTCCCGAATGGTTATTTCTCCTCTAAGAAGGGGTGATATTGTAGGATGTTGACTTATATCTAAGAAAACAATACACTTTTTTCTGTAGCAGCAAAGCCAATGAGGTAACAGGGCTCCCTGAGTTCCTCTTATTTTCCTATTACAATGTCTTACAAATCTGCAAAAGAGGGATGAATTTACTGTGATATTTTATGGATTTGGTTTGCTTGGGCTTCTTCATAAGTCTTGCTTTCTGTGAGTTTTTTTCTCACTCTTGCTCACAGCGGCCTTAACCAGGAGTGATCCGACCATCATGACCCGGGCACCCACAAGGGTTTCCTTTAAGAATTAACACCCCAGCCTCAGCCACTGCTGTTACTCAGTACCCAGACTCTTCACGGTATCTGGGCCTACAGACAGACCCAGGTCCCTAGAAGTAGCTCCCTCCATCAAATTTAGACGGCCCTGGCAGACTCCTTGGGCAGATTTCCCCCACTTCATCAGGTACTTCCCCCACACCAAGTAGACGTCCCGCCGTCCATCTCCCTTCCGGCCTGTCTACCCAGAGAAAGCAGCAGGGCCCACAGGGCGAGGGCTCAGTCCCACCCGATGGCCCCCACTCCAGCTGCCAAACCTAAGAAGTCCAGCTTGTCACCTCTGCTTCTGACTAACTGGCTATAAATCAGAGGTTCCCACGACCCCTCCATGGGTTTGATTAATTTACTGGAGCGGCTCACAGAACCCAGGAATCCCAGTTACTAACTAGATTTGTGTGCATATGACAAAGATATTAAAGAATATGAATGGACAATGGCCAGATGAAGAGATACATGGCGTGAAGGCCCAAACAGAGGCCTCTCTGTCCCTGTGGAGCTTGAGGCCCGAGAGCCAGCATGTGGACCCATCCTGGTCCATCCACCCGGAGGCTTTCCAAACCCTGTCCTTCTGGGTCTGTTGGAAGCTAGGGCACGATGGACTCAGTCAGTGGCCATTGGTGATTGAACTCAGTCTCCAGCCTGTCTCCCCTCCAAGGAGGTCAAAGTTGGAGTGGGCAGTTCCAACCCTGTAATCATGGTTGACGCCCCAGGCAACCAGTCTGTGACCTGGGTGCTCCCCAAAAGTCACTTCAGTGACATAGCAAGGGCACCTGTATGGCTCTCAACACCTAGGACATCCTGAGGACTTTAGGAGCTATCGTGCCAGGAACCCAGGCAAAGGCCAAGCCTATGCTTCTTATTATGAATGAGAACATCACACCTTTTCCCAACTTCATAGTCTGACAGCTCGGTAGGTTCGGTGAACGTGAGCAGTATGGCGGCTTAAAGAGCAAAATGTGACAAAATTGTGGCCAGTTCATTCGTAGGCATTGACTTCCCATTCAGCTAGATGATCGTAGGGAGACGTTTGAGACGTGCTGTGTGTCATTAAAGCATCTTAATAGCTTTTAATAAACGCTTTAAAGGTTTGACTAGCTTTTACACCTCCCTCCCTTGGGCTTGCTTCTTTGAAAGTCTTCCTTCGGTCTCACCATCCTACCTTAATCCTCTCCAACGGTGCTCTTCACCTAAATAGGTATTTGGGAGTTTCTCAGGGTCTCATCCCCCACCCAGGATCTCACCCTTGTAACTGCCACCACTGTGCTGATGGCACACAGTAGGTGGTCGGTCGGTCAGGTTGAGTTCATCCTGGCTCACCTCAACCCCAATACTAACTTCCCTTACATTGATCTTTTCCATATGGATTTTCAATTGACACCGCAAGTTTAATTTGCCTAAAGCCAAACTCACTTTTTCTCTACCCAGACTTGCAATTTGCCTCTTTTCCTTTGCTTCCCATGCTCCCAGTCACTCTGTTTGGACATTTCTAGAGTCATTTTGAACTCATGCCTTTCCTCCCCCACCTGCCCAAGTCATCCGTCCAGGCCTGTGGGTTCCTCTTCCAGCCCTGTGCCCAGGCCCTTCTGGGCAGTCCTAGTGCCTCAGCTTAGCTTGTCTGCGCACGCGCCCTCCGGTCAACTGATCGCCTCGCGAGTCTTCACGTTAAAACAGGACACTGACGTCTCTTCCAAAGCCTGCCACGGGCTTTATCATCGGTGTAGTCTTGCGCTTTCCTGGGCTCGAACTGATCTTCCAGGGCCTCCCCCGGACTATTCTCGGCATTACATCATTTGTTCCGCGAGTCCGTGCGCGTTCTCGGCACCGCTGCAGCAGCGGACACGCAGCCCACGTCCCTGTCCCTGTCCCTGTCCCTGTCCCGGCAGAGGCTGCTGGGCCGGAGAGTATTGCTGCTGCTCCGGTGGGCTGGCCACGCCCAGCGCTCTGCTCCACCAGCCCGCCGGTCCACCTGTGCACTTGTCACGTCTGCCTCAAACTCTGCCCCCTGTCCGAATCAACAACCCTCTTCTAAGCCCGATTTTATGTAGCTTTTCGATTATCGTTAGTTGTTTAAGAGCCTGTCTACCTCATTGGATTAGATGCCTCGTAAGTGTTGAATTCGGACATTCACGTTTGTGTCTTCTCTGAGCCTTGTTCACAAAGTATTAACTTAAATTTAATCCTGACGGATGGGCTTGGTGTTTCTGTAAAGTCTTCTAATCAGATCTCCCTGATTTGAAAAAGAGATAGGAGGCAGACGTCTTCACGTAAGCCTTAACCAGTCCTGGGTTTCCTTTTGTCTGCAGAAGACATGCGGCATTCCTAACTCCAGCAGCAAGATGTAACTTTTAATTAAATTGAGATGAAGGGAAATGTCCCCTTAGCCGCATGGAGGCTTTTTTATTTTTACTCACTGTTATAAATGGCAGCCTGAGAGGTCATTTATGACCTCTGTAAATACTTCATGAAAATTTTAACCTGTGTAGCAACTTGATCCTCTGGAGAGGAACCATGTTTCTTTGTTTTTAATGCTACTTCCTATCTCCCACCTCCCCCGACAATAAAACAAGAATAAAATAAAACATATATCTTTCTCTAAGATTTTCCATCCTCGTTCCACTTTCTTTTAATTTCTTTTTAAAAATTTTATTTATTTACTTGTAGACAGTGGGGAAGGGATGGAGAAAGACGGGGAGAGAAACACCACTGTGTGGTTGCCTCTCCTGCACCCCCCTTACTGGGGACTCAGCCCACAACCCAGGCGTGTGCCCTGACTGGGAATCAAACCAACAACCCTTTGGGTCACAGGTCGGCACTCAATCCACTGAGCCACACCAGCCAGGGCTCGTACCGCTTTCTTACAGATTTTAGTGGCTTCTAGTGAAGGATCAGATTATTTACTATCAGTGACTTCAAAGTAACAGTCACTTTACATTTATACTTTTCTTGCATAATTTCTAAGCACAGATTCGTTCATTGCTTCCAGCACAACTGTCCCAAGTAGAGATGCTGTTGCCCATTGAATGTGACACTATTAACAGGGCAACAGAGATCAAGGGAGCTGCAGTGGCACTGGGTCATTTTAACCTTCAGGGTAATTAATGTTTTCATTTAGGAACCCAATGTAAACCTAATCTGAACCAACACTAAACTGAATCTTGCAGTTTACCAACTGAATTTAAATCTCACGTGGCATTTTTTAATATACACTGGCTCTGTGAGATCAGAAAGGCAATATCATTTTCTGTGCTTACACAGAAAGTCAAGGTCAAAGCTAAGAGGAGATATGCTCAGAGCCCCGTTAGATCCTCTGTTAAACAGGAAGGGAAGCAGCTCCCGCTCTGTCCGACCCCAGCCTGCTCCCATTGCCGCTGCACCAGGGTCCCTTGTCAAATTTCATCTTCCTCTGTAAGCAAATGTGACATTTTCTAAGCTGACATTTGTACGAATGAATAAAAATGAATGAACAGGACATAAATGCATGCGTGAATAAATAAGTGTCTTGTTTCCAATGCTAAGAACTTTTTTTTGAAGAAAATCTAGTATATTATTTTAGGTCAGTGGTAGGTAGGAATTTCTTATTCCTGTGGGCCTAAGTTTCTCAGGTTTTCTTTTCCACCTTGCAGATAGTGTGTTTTAAGGGTCTCTATCTTCAGAGAAAGACAGGGCTGTTGTGCCTGACCCTGAGTTTATCCTAGAAGAGACTGGGCAGGTGGCACTGGGCTGGGCTGGGCTGGCCTGGCCTGGCCGCCCCAGCAGCTCTGGGCGTCGGTGTGGAAGGCTGGGTGCCGGGAGTCTTCCTCGGCCACCGCTCAGCGGGTCAGAGGCTGCCTCCTCTCGCCAGGCTGGACTCCCTTACCCCTTTAATGCAGACGGAGATGCAGCTACTCTAGTTCTTGTGTGTTCGCCTTTTGCATGGGTTTTTTTTTCTGTATTTATACTTTTTTCCTATTATGATGAGCTATTTTATGTAAATGGTTACGTTTAGGTTATTTCTTTTCTCTGCTAGTTATTTTTGTAGGTGTTCTCTCTATGCCGTCTCTTCCTCTCCCTTCAAAAGCCACCTCAGAAAGGCTTGCAGGAGAAGGGAAATACCATCTATCCGCCCTGCGTCAGGAGCAGGTGGTTGTTGCCTCATCAGGGCGGTCTCGGGGGCTGGGGCGGGAAGCCGGGCTGGGGTCTTCTGGCCAGGGGAGGTCTCAGAACCACAGGGGAGGTAGCCTGTGGGTTCGGGGGAGGGTATCATCCAGGTAAGAAATCGCTCTCCAGCTCTTTTTTTGTTTGTTTTATTGTCTTTCGTTAGTTGTTGGCATATCTTCTCTCATTTATTTATTAAGATCTTCGATATTGTCAAAGTTAACTTTATCTCTCATACAAAGCTGAAACCAGTTGATTTTACTGATTTGTTTTTAAAAACTGTGTAATGTCACTGGTAATGTCTGCTTTAATACCGTTATCCCTGCCTCTGCGTGCAGAGGTATGTTTTTGTGTAAGTGTGTGAAGTATACTGTGTGAGCATATTGCTAACACAAACTCACACACTCGAGTCATCAGACACTGGCAAACAGCTTAGCCTTTCTCGGGGCTACCTAGCACTTTTTTTCTTGACACTTAAAATGGAATTCTTTGGAGGAAAAGTAGCTTTTTCTTTGACCCTAGTTAGCGAGAGCGCTTCTCAAATATTCATGTAAGTTGCAGGCAGATTCTGTTCTGTAAGTGGTTGGAACTGTATATCAACATCTGTACACAAAATTCATTCATGTTTCTGTTTTACTTTGTTAATCATACTTGTCCCCTAATCTTTAAATTAGCAGAAATTTACTGAGCTTTTTACACTTTAATCCCTTCATCCTGAGTATCCCATCAGATGGGATAAACGGAGGGTAGGAAAATGAGCCTTTGGCGTGTCTCTCGAGGGAGACTAACATGGAAACGCCTCACTTGCCGTGGGAAGAAAGGACAGCAGGGGGTGGTGCACCTGCAGGTGTGTGTTCTTGTCGTTTCTCATCTTTGATTTGTGCCCATCCTACCCAGTTTTCTTCACTCCCATTTGTATGCCACACAGTTCAATAGCAGCGTGAGACACTCACTAGGTCGAAGTGGGGTGGGAAGGCAGTCCTCCCAAATGCCTCGCGTACTCAGGGCTCTGGAGATGGGCAGCGGGCGGCCAGGAGACACTGCCACCTGCCTGCCTACAGCCCTCAGGCACTGCTCTGACTGCGGTGGGTTGGTTGTGTTATGTCGGACAAGGGTACAGAGATCCTGGCTCTGACCCCTGGCCGCAGAGGTCCCAGCAGGCTGTGCTGCATCGTTTTTCTGTCCGGGCCACGCAGCTGCACGAGTGAACGGCATGTGTCAGCACCTAGCGGGCATTTCTGGTGGCGATAACTGAAGACATCAGCCTCGGGTTGCCTTCCTTCTGTCAGTGCAGGCTGTTCCCACGGGATTTGTCATTCAAACATCAGGTTTTGTTTTCCTGTGTACTTACCGAAATTGACATTTTCTAAATTGCTTTTTCCTGCACTGGCTGATTTTTGTAACTTTCTGCCTAACGCCCATTTTCATTTCCTACGTCTGCGTCGTCCCCTGTGACTGGTGAGTGCCGTCTGCCGCACCTGCCGTCCCATTAATGTCCCTGCTCCCCTCCTGCATAAAGATGAAGACAGACGCTGACCCCTTGCTGCTGCACTTGACATTTTAAACCAATTAGAGCAGCGTGCAGCTTGTTATTAGGACTCTTTGCCTAGCACATGAGCTGATCTTGCATTCTTACACCTGTGGTTTGCATGCGAGTCTAGCTTGCAATAAAAATTTTATCTGATTTCATCAGCCGCTTTGAGAAGTTCAAACGTATAACATCTGTGACGCTCTCTTCATCCTTCTGTTCTACAAATCCCTGAATAAAACGTAGGCTATCAGCCAGCATTAGATTTTTTTTAGGAAAATAAAACCACAGGGCTGGCAGGCTCTGATCTGCGCCCTTTTGTCAGGCTTTATAGGGGACTGTCGCCTAACATTATATTTTTTGCTCATAAGGGACTTTTGAATTTATGCCACAGGTAATCCTACCAGATACCAAGCTTTGCAGGGGAGGGAAGGAGAGAAGGGGGAAGAGGGTGGAGAGGAGGGAGGGAGAGGGAAAGAGAAAGAGAAGCGCATTCTCTGATGGCGTGGGCCCCTTTCCCTGGGCCCCTCACTAGTACCCAGTCCACAGCCGTCAGCATGTGCCCCACAGAAGGACACCCAGCGCCATTAAAGCTCAGGGCCATCTTCTCTGTCACAGCAAGTGAGCAGCAGTGGGAACCGGGGTGTCAGGGATGGTGATGACGAGGCTGACTTCCACCCTCAGTCCTACCCAGTCAGGGGACATGGAGGACATGAGAACTACAGGAAGCAGCAGCCCCATCGAACAGGGACTGTGGCACCTGCCCGGGCACCGTGGGGGCCCCAGATGAATAAAGCACCTCTGCCCTTGGCGAGCTCACACTCCAGTGGGGAGCACTTGGAGTTGATGGTGTAAAAAAGGTGACATCGCCAGGTCTTCCCAGCAGTTAACCAGGTACTGTGGAAGGCCGAAGCTGAGCTTGGACAACTCTCCCCTCCCCACACGTCAGAGCCTAAGTCCCAGGCTAGTGAGTTGTTCTGTGGTTTAAGGCTTAGGGGCAGGGCACTTACAACCAAATGAAATGTGTGAGCCTAGGATAGCTTTGGTGGGAGGTGTGGGGGAGAGGAGCATAGAAAAACATTCTTGGGACAAGAAAAGAAGGTTAGTCCTGGCTCGTGGGGTGCAGTGGGTTGGAGCATCATCCCATAACCAGGAGGTTGTGGGTTCAATTCCTGGTCAGGGCACCTGCCTGGGTTGCAGGTTCAACCCCTGTTCCAGGTGCACACAGGAGGTAACCAATCAATGTTTCCTTCTTCCATCAATGTTTCTTTCCCTTCCTCTCTCTCTAAAAAGGCAATGGAAAAAGTGTCCTTTTCATTTCACTTCAATAGAATGTGATTGTGTATGTTGCCTCTCCCACTTTCTTAGTATGTTGTACAGCCTCCAACACCGAGAGGCTAGTCCATATCAGACCCACCTAAATGAAACTTCCCGTGTAGGAACGAGTCACGTTGCCTGCCTTCCCAGCTCTCCGTGCCCTGGATTCCGAACTCGTTCATCCGCTAAACAGAGCAGTCAGGGTTGTATGGTATGTGCCTGCACGTGCTCTAGTGGGTACCTTCTAGGGAAAATAAAGCAATGTGGTACCTGACAGTAACGCCGTCTTTGGCACCAAGTAGCTATGTGGCTTTACACAGTCATCCCGAGATCTCTTTATAAGGAATTTTATAGGGAATCGTAAATAGTTTCACAAGGCCCCTGGTCACTCTCCGATTCTAAAAGGCCAGTGCTGAGCAGTGTCGGTCAGGAAGATCTCACCGGAGCGGACTGGTGCAGCTAGCAGGACTAGAATCGGTCCATGGGGAAACATTAGGAAGATGGCCAAGAAGGAACAGGCCGAGTGCTGCTCACATCGTTGCAGCCACAAGAGTACAGTCGGAGCCCAACAGTGGGTGGAGAACGCAGCTAAAGCAGAGCTCCCTGGCCACCAGGTCCCTTCTTCCCGGCCACAGGGCTCTTCCCTGCACTGGTGGCATTAAAGTGGAAAAAGTCTTATGCCCATGAAATGAACAGAAAACAAAACGTGGTCTTGGTGACCCCCCCCATCCCCGAAGGAGGGTCTGGGGAAGAGTTTAAACAGAATTTGCACAGGGGGCAAAAGGCAGACCTTGACAGAACCCACACAGGTAAGAAGGACGGAGTGAAGGAGGTGCCTGAGCCGGCGAGGTGAGGGCCCTCCCGGGACTCTGGCCTCGTGTCTTCCTGTGGTAGTGGGCAGTGCAGGTGAAGCAGCTGAGAGTTGCCCGTGGCGTCATGACCAGCAGGGGCTCCGGACCATAGGACAGAACAGCACTGTGCCAGGTCCACACCCTGAAAGCAGCCTCTGGCACTGCCTTGCTCTGCCCTGCCCACCCCAAGCTGCCTCTCACTTCCCAGCGTGCCGCGCAGGCCCTCACGGTGCGCTGATATGACATGTTTGGCCAGAGAAGGCTTTAGCATCCCTCTGGTTTGACTCACAGATCTTTTCTTTTTTTGTGTTTGTGTTGAGTCAAAACTAGGAAAACGTGAGTGAGACCTTCCTCCAGCCCCGTCTGGGCTACATGGTCTTGAGCCCGTGAACAGAGCCCAGCAGTGGCTGCCAGTGGTGCGGACAGAGTCCTGGATGCGGGGCTCTGGGACATGCGTTCTTTCTTAGGTCAGACCATGAATGCTTGTAAAGTTTGTTTTCCCTTTCCAGGGCCTCTTTTACTTGATGTTTGCTGTCCATTGCCGTCTTTAAAGAGCCCTTGTATTGCTCCTGCTTTTATCCCATCTGCTGCGCATTTGGAGGGTCGAGCAGGGTTTTCCCATCATGCATGTTGGAGCTGCAGCATCTTTCTGGTGCTGTGGTTTCCGGAATCTCCCCCAGAAGCCCCTCCGCCCGGCTCCCAGACTCCTGCCCCTGCATTGTGCAGCTCAGGGTCTGGACCGGGACTGAAAGCCCCGCACGGTTTCCTGAGCCCTTCCCTGCAGCTCTGCTTTCTAGTCCCTCGTCCCACAAGTCCCACCAGGCCAGCGTCCCACACACCGACCTTTTCTTCTCTACCCAGCGTTTGGGTTCGATTTCTCCGTGTTGCAATTTGGAAAACACTACCCAGCAGAAGACGGGCCACGTGTTACTCTTTTGTCCTCAGGATCACGGCCCTGTTACCCCATGTCTGAAACAGCAAATACACGGAGCAGTTTGTTTTGCCATTTGCAGGGCAAGCGCAGGATCCACTCTTCTGTTATGGGTGAAAGCGGAAGTTCGTGAATTCATTTTTGTTAGGGTAGCTTCTTATCTTTTCTTCAGTGGACTAGTATTTCTAGATGCTTGGCGGTACATGTCCAGAAAGGCCACATGGAATGTATTACGCTTCTGGACCCTCGCTCATTTTTTGTGCAGCTCTATAAACACTTACAGAATCAGCAATCAACTTCACAACGTTCCTATTTTGAGCCCCATGCTACGAGAGAAGCTGGGGCGCAGCACGCCAGTGTAACATAACCCCAGCAGAGAGACTTTTTTATAGCTTCACAGAGCCGTCCGACCCTTTCAGAGGAGGAGGCGGGCGGCAGCTCCCAAAGGGGCAGTGGGTGACGAGCGGACGGACGCTGGCCGATAACAGCACAATCCAGCCTCCCAGAGCCCTTTATACACTGAGTCACCTGACTCAGCCCTGCAAACAGTGCCACGAGACAGTTTCCTTTCCTCTTGCAAGTGAGAAAACGGAGGACTGGGGAGGCTGGATCGAGTCCAGGTGAGAGCCAGGCTTCAAACCTGGGGCTGCTCAGTGTGTCGGAGCCCAAGTTCCGGCGTGTGTGCCGTTGTCTAGAAATGGCCACCCAGTGGCGACGGGAATCAGGGTGGATCTTAAAGAACAGACCAGACTTGCAAGGGTGGGAAGCAGAGGCGGATAAAATGACCTCAGGGACAGGTAGAGCCACCCTCGTCAGAGCAGGGTGTTACCGAAGCACAGTTAGTTATTTCACTTAGAGAATGACCAGGTAGCTAGCCCGGCGTGCAGACAGTGGGTAAGGAAAGTGTCCAGCAGCTAGCGAGAAGGCGGCCTGGTGGAGGGGAGGCTGAAGTGGGGGCCTCCAGAGACACACTTACAATAATCCCATAGTGCCTGATTCAAAGGGGGGTCGGTGACATCATCGGCAAAGGGGGAGAGAAGGAATAAAAAAGATAGTTCAAGTGCAAAATTGATCGGGACTTGATTACAAAGTAAACGGAGAATTACAGAAGGGAACACGGCAAAGACCCCGCTGCAGGTTTGGTTTTGAACGAGAGTGAGGACACGGGGTGTCTGACAAAGATGGAAGAAGCAGGCGTCGGAGAAAGGCGGCGGGCGCTGCCGGCTCTGCGCTCCCTGCGCCGTGTCCCAATGGAGCACTGCGGGCATTTACCAGGACAGACTCAGGACTTCAGTGCAGGGGGAATGGAGGGATGGGAGCGCCCGTCAGCGCCCCCGTACCGTGCCTGCTTTGCACTCCGACCCCGGGTCCCTCCCATGCAGCCCAGACTCTGGTCTCAGCTACCACATTTATCGAAGGCCGTTCCGACACTGTTTCTCCTCCACAGAGGGGCATTCTGGAGCAGCAGCAGCGGGAACGGAGCGATGACAGTTTCCGCGGCGTCTGCATGTTTTGCAATGAGGAATTCCTCGGAAACAGGTTTGCTGCTCTGCGTGCCTTTAAATGCGACTGTTTTTCCTGTGCAAACCCGTCCGAACACCCGCCGTGCTGGCATGAACCGCGTTCGAGGGCTCGCTCGGGTCCCTTCCGTGGCATCGGCAGCCGTTTTCTCAGCGTGCCCGCCATCGAAGGTGGCTGCAGCGGCTCCGGGCAGAGCAGGGGAATGGTTTTTTTAAATGCCAAAAATAGATCTATGTTTAATGCTGTAAAACTTTTTAAATCGGCTGGCAGGCAAGACTGTGTGAACAAACGACTAAAGACACACTGTCCTATGTGAACTTGTTAACTAAACTTTTAGCACTTTTGCTGTTTTACTTTTGTTTAAAAAGAAAAACAAACCAACACCGAATGGCTGCGATCCCCGGTTGAGGCCGATCATCATTGTCTTGGGCAGCTTTCTCCTCCCTTCGTCCGTGATGAATCGGAAAAGCAGTAAAGCACAGTTTCTGTAACAGTTCAAAGGCCAGAAACCCAACTCCCCTGTGGAGTGTGGCCCTGCCCAGGGGCAGACAGTGACAGGGACTTGGAACCCCTCTGAAGGGCTGGTGCCGCTCTACGTGGCTGACAGGCCGGAACCCACCCACGGGGCCACGCACGTGTCTCAGGGCGGAAACCCCTGTGTCGTTCTCCGCGCACCGCCGGTCACCGCCAGTCACCGCCGGTCACCGCCGGTCACCGCCGGTCACCGCTCCCCGGGTGCTGTTGCCAAGCCTTTGTTCCCAGGTGGTTCGCACCTAACGCACATCACTCTGCTTTCTTCCCAGGTCTGTCCTTCTGAACCACATGTCCCGAGAACACGCTTTCAACATGGGACTGCCCGACAACATTGTCAACTGCAGTGAGTTTCTACGTACGTTACAGAAGAAGCTCGACAAGTAAGTCTGTGGCGCACCACGACCTGAATCCTTGACTCTTATGAACCGTCACAAGTTAATAGTCAGAGGTAACTACAGACAGGGGCTTTTCCATTGTTCATGTTGGAGGAGTTCGCGTCTTGTATGGCAGTCCTCGTTTTGTGCAGATCGCATCGTTTGGTCTGCTCTTGAAATAAAAACACCCCATACATGGAACAGCGCCCAGGCCATATCAGCGTGGTGAACGCGTCGTGATGCAGACGCTCGCTGTCCAGCCTGGAAGCAGGAGGCTGGTCGTCGCTTTGTCCCCCGGGTGCTCCTTCCCACGAGCACCCCCAGAGGCCTCCGTTCTCGGTTTTGGATTCATACTTTCTTTCCTTTCCACTATAAGTACTTTACATGTTTAGTGAGGTAAATGCACTGTCAGATTGAGGCACGTTACTGAACTGGACGTGAGAGGGAAGATGCCATGAGTGTTCTCCTGCCCTTTCCTGCTTCTCCACATTTGTGCACCACGACACTCCGCCTGTCCCCAGGTAACATCCTGTGACCTCGTGTCCTGGAGCGCAGCCTGTAGAAATGAGGAAGGAAATTCTCAAGGTTATCCAAATGCCTTTTAGAAATCTAGCCAACTTTACTTTCTGGGAAAGGGTCCAAGATTGCTTTTTTCTCAAAACCTATTTTTCTTTATTTAAATATAATCCTAAAGAATGTGGCATCTTGGCCCACAGCACATAGAGCAGGAGCATTAAAAAGATGCATCGAGTGATGTAGATTAATTATAAATACTTCTGAATTCATAGTCTGGTATCAACACTACATTAGAACAAATCCCTTCATTCTTTTATTGGAGGACCCTTTGTAAAATAATGCCAGAATATCCAGCATCATCCGCTTATCGCTCATAAATTGCTTACTGTAAAAGACCATGGTTGTTTCAGTGGCGTAAGAAATTCTCAAAAGGTATTAGTAGAGATGAAAAGAAGAATTCAAAATGGAAACACCAGATTTCAATCATTTGCAAGATTTCGTGTAGAAGGCAGATTAATTGTGTGTGACTCCACAGAGAGGAGCTCCAGTGACCGTTGGGTAGAAATCACAAGATGTCAACTGTCACACTTAACCTGAGAAGGACATTTCCTTTGTAGTTGGTTGGAAAGTGGCCATCACTGACTGGTCAGGTAATGAATTCCTTGTCAGTGGAAGTATTCAAGTAGAAGGTACATGAGAATGATAGGATGATAACTACCATTTATTGAGCACTTGCTGTGCGCTGGGTATTCTGTTTATAACATATATAAATGACGCACATATGCACCTGTTTCTCTTCAGGTGTGTATAAATTATATAGATACAAGTGTGCATAAGTTTTAAAAACTCTCTAAGATTAGGTGTCATCTTCAGTTTAGAAGTCAGACAACGAGCCGAGTAAGTCGACCAAGTCGCCCACCTATAGGTGCCGGAGCTGGGCGTCGCACCCTGCCAATCAGCTCTGGGGAGACACTGTGCCTCGGACCCCTCGTCACACATGGCGGGCACAGCCGGAGCTTTCTACCATCACAACTCTGTGAGCACAGGCCGGCGTGGGCGGTTTTAGCATAGGCAGTTTGATTAGTAAACCATCAAATTAACGTGGGCTGTCCTTGCCACAGTTGGAACTGAACAGCTGGCTTAGCCAACCTGAAAACGCACGTGCGTCCCACAGAGCCAGGGAAGCATAGTGGGAGGGGCTCTGACGCCGCTGCCCTGACCCCGGGAAGGCTCCGCGTGACCGTGGCCCGGGAAGGACAGAGCCACCTGAGCACTGTGTCTCCGCCCCAGCCTGCAGTGCCTGTACTGCGAGAAGACCTTCCGGGACAAGGACGCCCTGCGAGCCCACATGAGGAAGAGGCGGCATCGGAGGGTCAACCCGAAGAACCGGGAGTACGACCGCTTCTACGTCATCAACTACTTGGTGAGCCTTTCTCCTCTCGGCTTGGAAGGGGGCGCGTCCCGCAGACCAAACCCTGTCCGGGGCTGGGGCCGGGCTGTGCGCTGCGGCAGCCACAGGGCGCACAGGCCGGAAGGCACTGGGGGCGCTCCACGCAACAGCTGCCCTTGAAATCTTCCTTTGCAAACACAACTGCTCTGGGTCTGTCCTGCTTTGCCTGTCGTTCACAGAGTAAAACTGTCTGCAGAACCCACAGTCACCTCGACTGAAAAAGTCCCCATGCACCCTGCCACCTTGAGGCCAGAGACACCTATGTTCCAGTCGCAAGCCATGCATCTGCCCCTGGCTGTGCGAGGTGCTACACTGGGCAATTCTTTTAAAAAAAGCAACCCAGTCTCGTCATGCCTCCCTTCTTTTCCAATTAAAATGTCCTCCTCTTCCCCACCCCCCAAAATCATCCGTACCATTATCCTCTTGTGCCAGTTTATTTTCAATGGAAATTTTAGAGGAACAAAGCCACATAGGTCATTCCCCAAGGCAGGAGGACCTGTATGTGTTTGGCCCGTGGACGGATGGACAGAGTCAGTCAGAGGTTAAGGACTTTCGATGCACCGAAGGCTGTCCTCGCTCAGAAGCCTCAGCCTTCTGGGTGGCAGCCCCTCCAGGGAGAGAGGCGTCCAGTTGGAGGCATGTGTTGTGAGGGGGCGGTTGGAAACCTATGAGGGGACCTCGATGGACATGGTGACAGCCGTCTCTGCCCCATCTGTAGATTTTCCAGGGGGTGCTTAACAAATCAGGAAAGCTGCTCCTTGTGTAAAGGGAAGGGTGAGTCGCTCTGCAGTGGGCTTGGGAGACAGATGCGGAGCTCTGTTTCTGACACTGCTTAGCAAACGGAAACCGTTCCTGCTCGCTGTAAAGGAATTGGAATGCAAACCCATTGGCCACAGATGGCGTGATTGATTACAGTCGGCCATTTTATCTGTTGGGCAGAAACGGGCACGTCCTGAATTGCATGGAAATCTCTGCTCCAGGGCACAGTTTCTGTCTGTGCTAACCAGTCCA
>PVKM010015422.1:0-27922 GCA_004027735.1 Carollia perspicillata
GTTCTCAAGCCAGTGCTCAGTCCACTGAGCCATGCCAGCCAGGGCTAACTCCTAGGTTTTAAAAAACTTTTTTAATCCTCAACCATGGATATGTTTTGATTTTAGGGAGAAAGAAAGGAAGGGAGTGAGAGAGAGAGAAACATCCACCGGTTGCCTCCTGCACATGCCCTGACTGAGGATCAAACTTGCGACCTCGGTATGTGCCCTGACCAGAAATTAAACCTGCAGCCTTTTGGTGTACAGGACCACGCTCCAACAAACAGAGCCACCTGCCCAGGACTAATTCTTAGTTTTTTAATTAAATGCTTACCAACCCATTAGCAAGAAAAAGCATACAAATAATATCTATATCCTCACTGTTCACTATGGTAGCCATGAGCTACACGTGGCTACTGAACGCTCACTGTGGCTAGTATAAGTTATGTTCTAAGTATAAAATAGGTACCAAGCTTCAAAGACTTACTACAAAAAAATAGTGAAGTATTTCATCAATAACTACCTAATGTTGACTGCATATTGCAATGATAACATTTTTGGGTCATTTGGTTAAATAAAAGATATTAAAATTAATTTCACTTGTATTTGTTTACCTTTTAAAAATAAGGTTACTAGAAAGTTTTTAATTACATATGTGGCTCTCATATTTCTGTTAGGCAGTGCTAGTCTGTATTATTTGCAATATTTTGTTACCAAAATATCCACCTGAATTATTCAGTGGGCTTTAAAAACTGGTGAACTCCTCCCATGTTTTAGTTTACTACAAATACTTAAAATTTTCCATCACCTCTTCACCCTAGACAAAAGTTAGTTTTAATACTGGTAGTGATGGGACTCTAAAGACATTACAAAATCCTACTTACACCATACAGCTCTTGGGCTTCTTTTCCAGTGAGATTTTTTCCAAGAAATGAGATAAATAGTACAATAATGCCATGAGGAAATTGTCCAGGTTCTTATTCCTATAGGGAGATGAAAAAAAAAGAAATTAACACATATCTCAAACATAAGTTTCTCATAAAAATCTGTAAGAACACAGTATAATAAGTAGAAACATGGTATCATGCCTATCATACAATACTGTTTAAGATGTAAGAAATCTCATTTTTGTAAACAAAACTTTCTGGAAGGTGAGATATTAAATTATCATTTTGATAATTGATAACTGAAATCGATAAGTTTTGCTTATCGGTTAGTTTTAAATTTTAAAAAGTTTTAGCCCTGGCCCATGTGTTGGTTGGAGGATCGCCCTATGAACTAAAAGGTCTCAGGTTCGATTCCCAGGCAGGGCACATGCCTAGGCTGTGGGTTCCACCCACAGTTGGGGCACAACCGATTGGCTTTTCTCTGTCTCTGCGCCTTTCTTTCTCTCTCTTCCCCCTTCCTCCCTCCCTTCCTCTCTCTCTAAAATCAATAAGCATGTCCTCGAGAGAGGATAAAAATGTTTTACTATACAAGTGATATTTTTCCACTGTGTAAAAAATGTACACAAATGTAGCAAGTAAAAAAGTTTTCTCCTCTCACCCCTCTGTCACCATCCTATACCCTGGTGGTAACCATGGTTACCAGTTTGTTATGAATCCTTCTTCAACTTTCTAAAGCATAGACAATCACACACATACAAGGTGCCCCACACACACCAACACACATACATACCCAGGAATACACCTTAATTTTAGTAACAAACAGGGTAATGCTGTATATACAAATCTTTACAATTTGCTTTTGTCTCTTACATCTGTGTAGCAAGGACCGCTTTTCAAAATACTATGCATAGATTTTCCTCACTCTTTGAAACAGCTGAAATATTTTACACCTCATAATTTATGTGACTAGTCTTCTATTGATGGATATTCAGATCTTTTAAAAACATTATAGACATTGCTGCAGTAGTTATTATGATAGTCATATTTCTGAGTAACTTCCTAAATGAAATTGCTAGAACATAGATATATGTATATTAAAGTTTCATAAGTCTTGCTTTCCAAAAATACTGCACTGGCTTATAATCCTTTCTCATTTGTTTTTATATTAGAAGTCATTGTTTTCTTTCTACATATTCTTACAAGATTTTTCCTCCTTCCTTTCTACACTCAAATAGAAATTCTTAGTCTGGCATTCTTTCCTTAACTGTACCTTAAGGGCAGGATAAAGGTGAGCACTGCAGATTTTTTTCAGGATATTGATAACCACCTGTCTTAGGTTGAGTTTTCCCAGAAACTGACCCTGAGACAAAGATCTGAAAGTAAGTAGTATATTTAGAAAGAGATCTTAGGAAACATCAATAAGATATTGGAGAAGTGAGATAGAAAAGAGAAGGAAGCCAACGAAGAGGTTAACGAGTTCATTATCACTGTGGACAAATGAAGTCCATTCCTGTAGGGGACTCTGGGACACAGGGCAGAAAACCTCTCAAAGTTATCCTGACAGATGGAGGCTGGGATATTCATGTACCAGCTCGCTCTCTGGCACATCACAGACAAAAGGCTGCTTCTGGGGCACTAATCCCCTAGAGCAAGAATCCTCAACCCCCAGGCTGTGCACCAGTACCTGGTACTGGTCCATGGCCTGTTAGGAACCCAGTCCTCATATAAGTTACGAGGTCTTCCCAGTCACAGCAGGAAGTGAGCGGCAGGTGAGCGAAGCTTCACCTGTATTTACAGCTGCTCCCTGTAACTCGCATCACAGCCTGAGCTCAGCCTCCTGTCAGATGAGCTGTGGCACTTGATTCTTGTAGGAGTGCCAACCCCACAGTGACCTGAGCATGCGCAAGATCTAGGTTGCGTGCTCCTTAATCTAATTAATGCCTGATGATCTAAGGTGGAGCTGAGATAGTAATGCTAGCGCTGGGGAGTGGCTGCAAGTACACCTTATCACTAGCAGACAGGTTTTACTGCACAGAGACCATAATAAACCAATTGCTTACAGACTCATATCAAAACCCTATCAGTGAGTGGCAAGTAACGATTAAACTGCATCTGGTGGCAGGCTATATGAAGCCATTTCCCACCCCACCCCGCAGTCCATGGAAAAATTGTCTTTCACCAAACTGGTCCTTGGTGCCGAAAAGGTTGAGGACCGCTGCCCCAGGGCTCCTTGCTTGCCCTGTTGTTAGGCTGAGGGTGCTCCTGCTGTGGAGTAAATCTTCAGACAGAGAATCCCAGGTGTTTGCCAAAGCAGGCTTCAATGAGTGTCGAGGGAATTGGGGAGGGCCGCCAAGGGCCTTGGGGACCCAAGTCTCACTGAGCACTCACGAGTGCAGGTCCCATGTGAAACAGCTTCCATTAACAGCCACGAGACACCATTACTTCCGATTTTGTATCTGAGGAACCCAGAAGCCCGCCCAATCACACACCTAGTACTCTCGGGGCTGCCAAACACAGCTAATGGAGGCTACTGACCTTTAGTAAATGAGTACACCTTTTAACTATTAGATAAATAGAGTTCAGCCTTTATGGAACTCTGACAACATGCTCTCCAAACTCCTTGTCTTGGGATTTGATTGTGGCCTCCTGTGACTGCTGGCTTCCTCTCTTTTGGCCTGGGTCACTGAGAGGATAGCTTGCATAGAACCAGGCCCATGGTCTTTCTCCAAAAATCAGATTTGTCATCATTTATCAGACAGAATTAGTTCAAAATAGAGAATAAAAGATCTAAAATATCTCACAAGCATTACGTACTTCATAAATGTTGTAAACGAACAGATGCGCTGCATCTCAGTCTCTTGTAGCAAAAGCAAAGCAACAACTGAAAAAGAAGATGGACAATTGAAAGGGGCACAAAGAGCTCCCTAGAGACTCCCACCAGATAAGATACAGGGTGAGGAAGCGGTTACTCACATTTAGCATCCTGCAGAGTAATGTTGCCCTGCTGACCTCGTTTCTCTAAGGCTTGAAGTGACTTAGCATCTCTTGAGGCAAATCTTTTCTCTGTCAACCTGTTTTAGAACGTAACAGTCTCTAGTAGTGCTTTGGAAGGTCTTAGTCATATTTAATCTATCCTGAGGTAGATGATGCAGCTTTTACTATAAAGTAATAAGAGCCTAAGTCTCAATCTTGGGTTTTTATTAAGGCAGGATCATTTCAGAATATGTTTTATTAAACATTGTATGTACCATACTATGGGTACAAGGGATGTACAGCACCTGACATAAAGGGGAAAAACCAATTCCATCCAAAATAGATCATTTAAATCATCTATTTACAGTATAGAGACTATTTTCAGGTAAAAAAAAATATGAAAAGCTAAAAATTTGCTAATCGGCAAATTATAACAATTGTCCCTAGGAATACATTTCTAGGGACTATTGTAACTCCCACCATAATTATGAAACAGTGTATGTTCTTTACGTGATGGGTATTTGCACTTCCACCTAGGGGAATGGGAATGATATTTTCTTCGAGTTTGTAAAGGCTTAACCCATTCTGCTGAGGGGTACTAACGAGGCTGGAAAGTTAAGATACCTGTCTGCAGCAGCACCATCAATTTCAGCAAAGTGAACTGCTTTGCCTTTCCTTGCTTTTTCCTTGAGTTCTACTGCAGGTGTAAAACTGTAATAGAAATGAGAAAATTGCGAACTTAACCTTTTCCCAGGGAAAATAAATCATGTCATGACCACAGCTTATGTAATCTCAGGACCAGGACACATTGTGAGAGGAGCTTGAAGAGAATGTGAGGCACAGCCCTACTCAACTTATGCATTTACATACGGAATAATCATCTGCAGAAGGACTAAAATTTCAGATTTAATATTCAGCCTCTCCATATCAGTAGCCTCCAGAATGCCATCATACACAAAACATTTTTGTCTGAAAACATTTTAGTAACTTCAGAAGAAACAAAGCTCATAAGTTGGAAATATTTTTTTGATTTATTGAGTACCCTCTTCTCAGTCCCATCCCTATAATTCAAACTTTCTTGCCTTATTAGTTTGCTTGAGATAATTCAAGGGTAGAGTACCCTAAAATAAGAAAATTGAAAGAATTTATTTGGGACTATCATGTAGATCAGGTCTATGAAGTCAAATGAACTTAGAATTATAAAATCAAAACTTCAGGGTTAGAGGACATCTAAAGGATCACCTAGCGCATGGTTGTCAGAGAAGTTGCCCATGTCTCATGGTTTGAAATCTGTGGCAGGCAGTACCTGTCCCTAATCAATAGTCTAGCATTTACTGCTAAACCTCTAGTCCTTATTCGCTACCCTCTGGACACGCCTTTCCCACTTCACACTTGTCTGAGTGGCTTTTCACTTGACCAAAGTCATTCTTTAACCCTCTGGTGAGATGGATTTTTTGTTCGTGCCCTGCTGTAGCTCTGGTGGCAGCCTACACTCTCAGTACACTTGGTTGGAGTCACTAAAGCATCACTAGTAATCGTTGAAAACTGTCCTTTGAACTGCACCTCTGATTGACTCCCCACCACAATCTGAGCTAGTTCTGTACCCTCCTACAGCCTCCACAGCCTCCCCCTCAATCTGACCACCCATTTAGAATCTGGTCCTTTTACAGACTATATTTGGTTAATGTGTTTTCTTAATATTACGACAGTATCATATTGTTTCCCTTTGCCCTGAAATAAATGAGAAAAAAAATCATATTTTCCCTGTAGAACCCACCACTAAAATGTAGACCACTCTTGGTTTCCACACAAGTTGGAGCTCTTCAGTGGTTAGCAGTCTTCCCTTAGGCCTTAATGAGAAGCAAGAGAAAAGCAGGGCTTTTGGAGGTATAGTTTCCTATGTATGTCCTCAGGGGAGTCAGTGACCTTGGCAAAGATTCATACAGGCTTCTGGGAGTAGGGGCACTTGAAACAAGAATGGATAGGGCTGCTGATGCTGTGTCAGAGAGAAGCATGCCTCATGAGCCAACCTAGATGTGGCCTGGGAATAAAGGTATTCCCTCTTTAACAAATATGAAATGGGCATGCATGCTGATAAATTATGCAACACTGTCATTTATTCCTCATGAGGCATTATTATGTCATTTTATAGGTGAGAGAGCTGATATTAGCAAGACTAACTTGACAAACGATAACCACCTAGTAAGCAGGAGAACTAGGATCTGAACCCAGGTCTCCTGCAAACCACTCTTTACTGTCTCTTCCTTCTTACCTGCCTATTAAGGAATAAAGACCATCTTTCCCTGTCCGTTACTGTGTGTCCATTTCTTGCAGGGAGGTTATGGGTATCCTGTTGTACCCTGACAGTTATCTCCCTCAGGGTATAATCTGGAAAGGTAAGGCAAGATCTGCCTGTTAATAGGGTGCCAGGTCTTCCCTGAAGGGTAAGATTTCCAGAGTCATTCATCCAGGAAAGATGCCAGGAAATGCAAGGTGGGAGAGAGGACAGGGGTTCTCTTCTCTTGATTTCAACTTGAGAATCCCTAGAAGTCTGCAAACTCCTGTTGGCTGGCAGGTGTAAAAAGTGGCCTACCCCAGGTGGAAGGAGACTAAAGTCAAGGCCGAGATTTCACACAGAATGTGAATGGCCCTGAGATCAAGCCGTTACTTTGCAAAGCGATTATCTGGATTCATGACACTCCAGATTTTTCTCCCTGTTGCTGGCTATTCTTTCTTAGTCTCCTAAAGCCCCTCTTCCCAATTGCGTTCCCTAAAGAGGGCCTATATCTCAAGGTTCCATTTAGTTACTCTCTTCAATTCCTCTGAGTAATTTTGTCTACTCAACTAGTTCCAATGTAAGGTTTAGATTTTTCTGCAGACACATAAACTCATACATCTGCCTGTTGGACACCTTTGCTTGCACACTCTACAGACACCTCAAACTCAGTGTGTCTGAAACTGAACCCCACTATTCCTATGTCCCACATCTCAGCAAAGAGGTGCCACCACCCACCCAGGTGTCTAAGGCAGTAGATGTGTCATCCTTGATTTCTCTATCACTCTGGAGCCCTCACAGTCCCTTGTCTACTCCCCTCTCTTCCCTCTGCCACATTAAGTTTAGCCACCATCATCTATCAACTAAATTTCTGCAATTGCTTCTTCATTACTCTCCCTGCCTCCAGTCTTGTCTCCCTCCAAACGTTGCCTATGCTGCAGGCACAGTCATTTTCCTAAGATGTGATTCTAATCACAGGTTACTTTCCTGCTTAAGAGCTTTTGATGTCTCCCCTGAACCCTCTGAATAAATTTCAACTTCCTCTGCATCGTATGCAAGACTTTTCATTGCCCTGCCCTGGTCTACTTTGTCTCTAAACACTTGGAACTCTGTACCCAGCCTGCTGGACTACCTGCAGTCCTAAACATGTCCCATGCCCTCTCAAGAATGGGCTTTTCTGGCTGGCGTAGCTCAGTGGATTGAGCGTGGGCCTGTGAAACAAACGATCGCGGTTTGATTCCCACTCAGGGCACATGCCTGGGTTGCTGGCCAGTTCCCAGCCGGGAATGCATGAGAAGCAACCATACATTGATATTTCTCTCCCTCTCTCCTTCCCTTCCCCTCTAAAAATAAATAAATAAAATCTAAAAAAAAAGAATGGGCTTTTGCACATGCTGTTCCTTCTGAGAATGCAGTCCCCTCCTTCCCAACCAAATCTCCCTTTGCCTTGTCAACTCTTCCTCCTCAGGTCTTGGCTTGGCTGTTACCTCCCCTGGGAAGCTGTCCCTATCTTCTGGACTTCGGGCAACGGTCCCATCTGGGTACTGGGTCAGGGTACTGGGGTGAATGTGGTTTTCCTCTGCCTTAGCCCAGTCCACCGGGGCCGTGGCAGCAGTTACTGGTACATGAGTCCCCAGCAGAGCAGCAATCTCAGGAGAAGAGTTAGGGTCAGCAATGGTGCTACCCAAGGTTCTCCTTCCTGTTGTTTATTTCCAGTAAGGAGGGGCAGCGTAGCTATTCCTCCCTGCACTTTCAAATTCCCACGCTGTCCTGTCTATATTACCTCCTTCCCGTCATACACAGTAGAAAAACTGCTTCTATCTTTTCCAAGCTAACCTGTGACATTGGTCCTATTCCTACCTTCCTTCTTTTCTCTTCTTTTTCCCAAACCAGTTTTCCTGATGCAGAACCACCAGAAATCTCCTTTCCTTACTACTGGACCCCCTAAAGATTACCATCTCTTTCTTTCCTTTTCCACTGGTAAACTTACTTATAGGAGTAAGATTTTCTCCTCACCCAGTTTGTCCCCTTATCTAATTTCCGCCCTACTGCGCCCCTGAAACTGTTCCTCGCCTAGGTCCTTCGCAACCCCTAACTTGTTAAATCCAAAGAAAGGCTTCTTTTTAGTAGATGCCCCACCCTGAGCTCTCTCCAGCATCTAACATTTCTGACCACTCTCCATTCCAGTCCCTCTTCTTAGGAGATTTTCTTTTGCCTTTGAAGGCTTGTGTGTCTCAGGGTTTTTCCTTTGACTCTTCTAACCATCCTTTCTCTTTGGCTAGCTCTAGAAGGAGTCTTTGATTCTCTCTTCTCCTGCAAGTGATCTCCCCCTCGGTTTGCCGCATAACTGTCTTGTCTCCCTAGTTCTAATCTCACGCCTCCTTGCCAACATCGGGGAGGTCTTTCTGAAGCGTAGATGTACTGTTGTTGGTATGCCTAGTAAAGGCTTGTGGAGTGGTACCAAACAGAACTAGGCCTAAGAGCAGTGACCACACTGGCCTTCTCCCTCTGTAGCACCCACCCTTACCACTGTCACCTCTCAACCTCCTCTGCCTCTGCCGGGTCTCATCGCTATAGATTGGGGTGACGTAAGTCTCTGCAGCATTGTCTCCGGAAAAAAAGAGCATGTTCCAGCTCACGAGTCCTCTCTAACTTCAAACCTACATTTTAAATTGTGATGGGATATGCTTAGGCTTTTAGAATCAGTTCCTATATTTCCATCAAATCCAAATACTAACTCTGGCCTAAAACACACAGAGTTCTGCTTTCCTCTTCCTTAGTACTGTCCCTAGCAGCTGGACTCCCAAGGTAGTCCTGATACTCTGAGGTTTGCTGCGCGGAGTAGCTTCACCACAAAGCAGCCCAACCACAAAGGAACTGCACCCGCCCCCATCAGTTCTTCACGGCATTCCTTTCTCCATCACTCCTAACTGCCTCCAGTTTGTATATTCCACAGAGTCTGGAGTTGGGTTTATTTGGTTTTTTAATATTAAAATCGAAGTATAACTTACATGTAGTAAAGCACATAACTCTTAGGTAGACAGCTCAATGAATTTTGTACTGTGTATATACACCCACTGTAACTGCCACCCAGGTAACAATACAGTCCATTTCCAGCACCTCAGCAGATTCTCGGGTGCCTTCCCCCAACCCTTGCCAGGTGATAAATCCCTAAAGCTGACCATAATTCTCACCTCTATCATCAAAGTTCTTTTCTTCTATTATTTTAAACTCATATATAAATAGAATCATACAGTGTTTACATTCTTGTGCCTGGCCATTTTTGTTCAACACGATGCCATATATTTTACCTTTTAAATCAATCATCCCATGTATATTCTCCAAAATTAGTAGAAAGCAATCACGATATTTTCAAAGAATAATTTGGTTGTGAACCAAATTATTAATTTATGAATATGAATATTTTGTGAATAAGAAAATCAGAGTAAAATTGATATCTATGAATTTATTAGTACGCTTATATAGGAAATAGTGCCACTTGTGGTGGGTCATTATTAGATTGGAATTGAAAATTAGTTTGAAAATTTCTACAAATTAAGTAAATGTACAAAGAAGGTCAGTAAGTAAAAAGTATGGTCCAATTTTCGTCATAAAAGAGAGGATTGAGATGGCCTTTAAATATACGTGAAGGTTAAAAAAATATTATTTCCATATGTTCTTGTGCTTTAGAATGTATTTTGTCCGTCTAATCCCAAAGCTATCTTTCTGTCTTTCCTTCTCACCGTCTATCTCAAACTCACTGAGTCTGATGTTTCAGGAGCTACTCAATAGGATTTTTTGTGACATATCTGAGAACAAAAACTGAACAATCACTGCTTTGGAAATGACAGATTACTCAAATCCTGAAATAAATACTCTATGAAATATAAACTTTTGATTATGACTCTAATGTACTGTTTAGCCTTTAAATTATTGATATTTAATGTAAATTAAATACAATGTAACTGTAAATTACATCTGCTTAGCCAACTCCTTTCCTGGCCTCTGCCCCCATTTGTCCAACCATCTAAAGATATATCCATGTGGACATGGCATAACTTCCTTCAACACATCACCAGTGTTGCCATTTTTATTCTGTATATGGGTGAAGGGCAACCCCAGCCACCCAAGCCACATATCTGGGGATCAATCTAAACACCTACTTCACATCCGGGGACCGCATTCTATCAATTCTATCCAAACATCCTGTCCATTCAATCTTTTAAGTATCTCTTAGTCCTGCACCCTTCTCTCTATTGCTACCAACACAGACTTGGTCCTGTTTTGTTTTGTTTTGAACCTGTATAAGTATTTGTAATCCTCCTACATCTAACCTTCTAATTGGTCCTTGCCTCTAGTCTTTCTCTGCTTGAAATGTAGTTGGTTTACTGAACAATAAACATTTGGTGAATGTCTATTTATGAAGTTCATCAGATGGCTCCAGGATCAGGAAGATGAGTAACATAGTTCCTGCCATTGAGGGGCTTAACATTAGTGGGATTTGAGTGGATATTTATTTTATTCTCTACACCCTTGTATTGCTTGACTTTCTTTTTCCACAAGCACATGTATTTTTTATATATGCTATAATAAAGTTTTATTAAAATGTACCTTCTGAATTCAAGAGTTTTGGTTTCATCTTTCCAGTACCACATGCCTAATCGTAATCCCGACTGCTGTAAAATAAAATGATTGCAGCAAAAATAATTAAAAGTTCAATTTACAATCCACAAGTCATAATAAACATTTAACAGTAATTCCCACTAGTTGCTTTTTATTCCGCAAAGATGTAGACTGTTGCCCTGGCTGGTGTAGCTCAGTGGATTGAGCATGGGCCTGTGAAGCAAAGGGTTGCCGATTTGATTCCCGGTCAGGGCACATGCCTGGGTTGCAGGCCAGGTCCCCAGTGGAGGACACGTGAGAGGCAACCACACATTGTTTTTCTCCCTCTCTTTCTCCTTCCCTTCCCCTCTCTCTAAAAATAAATAATTAAAATATTTTTTTAAAAAAGATGTAGACTGTTAAAGGGTGTTCTTTTTTTAATTTGAAGCCGGGATTTTCTCCTTTTTACTGGTTTTTAGCTGTAGTTTCAGTAGAAAAAAAGGAAGGGAAATTACAAAACTTAGCCTGCACTGTCTCAAAGCCCATCCCATGTATATTCAATGACGTAACAAATGACGGATTAATTGGGGCTCAAACCACAATAGACGATCCCCGGACAGCCTCCACCTAATAGTAGAGACACTCAGAATAGAAGCCTGCTCTAACACTGACCGGCCTTCCGAGGAAGTTAGCAAAGAAGTTAGCAAAGTGTACCCCGCTCCCCTGTTCTTTGCTACCGACCCACCGGCCTTTTCTATCCGGGATCGGTCCTGGAGCCGGACTGCTTCCCACGCAGGAAGGCTCTTTATTTCGGGGCTGGTGAGATGGGACTTCCATAAATACCTAAATATCTGTGCAGGGAGCCAGAATCCTATCTGGCCTTTGCCGAATACAATTCCACAGTGTTTGTTTTCATAGGCGTTGAGCCCGCGGCTCTGTGAGTCCGCTCAGCCGGGGCCCAGGCGGCGGCTCAGCGGGGCAGGAGCGCAGAGGGGAACCGGGCGCCGCGGCGCCGCGGGCCGGGCCCGGGCAGCAGGGAGGCCTCCCACCCGCCGCCTGGCTTAAGGCAACCCCGGCTGCACTTACATCCTGCCAGGTAGCCCCCTGCACTGCCAAACGCGTCCTCCTTGGATAATCCTCCCGCACTTGATACATGGCCTCACATACTGGGCCTCACGGCGTCGCCTAGGCAACCAGCAGGTCGCGCGCCCTAAAACTGCACCCTGGGCTAGCGGACGCCGAGCAGACCCTGCTAGCGCCGAGGGCGGGCGGCCGACTCGGATCTGGGGCGCTGGGCGTCCGCGTTCTAACAGCCACCTAGCGACAGCCTTTGCTGTGGTGGCTAATTGGAGTATCCATAGCAAAGCTGCCCGGGGTGGGGATGGGGGTGCAGGTGGGAGTCAGGGGGTGTATTCCATGAACTGACTCCTTCACTGTACTATTTTGTGTTTAATTGGAATAAATTAGGTTCACTTCATCAGGGAAGTTCTCTTTGTTCCAGTTGGGACTAGGTTGCTTGGGGCAGGGAAGAGTAGGCGAGGAAGCTTGGAAATAAGGTTCTCAAATCTTTGTTCTGCATAACTAGAAGATACCCAAATCACCCGGTTAAGAGGATTTTTAAGGAGTAATGTGTCTAGACCACCACCTTTATAAGGGCTCAAAAGCAGTGTTGCTTAAAGCAAAGAAACTGTTTTGTGTCAATGGGTATTCAATTGATATTTTTACATTTACTCTTCTCACTTTTCAAATCATGTTGTAATTTCTTCTCGCAACTGTGTTGATGTAGAGATTGTAGTTCTTTCCTTCCAATGCTAATATAAACATGCTGGGAGACACATAATTGAGAATGTCTCACATATTCTTTTGCTTTATCCCCACAGCTTATTTAGCATAAGATGCTTAGTAAACAGTTGGTGATTATATACTCCCATAAACTTTGACACTATGGCAATAGACATTCCTACTATCTCCACTCTCTCCATCTCACTACCTGATAAGACAATCACTGGTTACAATGATATAAAATTGTAATCACTTAGATTTACGTTCCATTTACTTTTGTGCATTGCTGGCAGCTGTTCCTGTTAGCTCAGGATACATAAAAACCCACCTACCCATATACTGGCAGTACTGCTTTGAGGCTGTGGCCTCAAGGCTGGCTTATTACAAAATGACTCATTTGAAAAGGAGTAAGACTAATCCATTCACCAAGAGTTTTTCAACAAACAGTATATATAACCTGGGGTGGGGTGGACAAGGAGGAACAATAAGCTAAAGCTCCAGAAAAACCTGGAATCTATTCACCTGACAACTGTTGTTAGGAAGACCACACTTCAGTCAACCACCAATTTATCCCAATGAGTGAAAAGCAACAAAGATCTTTTACACCTCACCATAGTGTAACTTCAAGCTGTCTAATATATAAAACTAAGGTAAAAAATAAGAGTTGAGGACCCCAAATAGTGACCTACATAAATGTTACATGACAAGTTATTTCACAGGTACTAGAGGGAGTAGTATTTAAAGGAACCCTTCTAATTTGGAACAACCATCTTATAGTTCCATATTACCAACTCCTAACAAAAGAAGGAAGAAAAGATTGTTTTTATTGCTCTAAATCATTATTGTAAAATTGAGCCACTCATTTCTTAGGTTACATTTTGCACCAAATAGGTGGGGTTTTTTATAACATTAGAAACTCACAACCTAAAATGTAAATAATTTTCCTTTTAGAAAAAAAATCACAACATTATAAAGTAGGGACAAAAGTACTATCTAAATAATTCCAAGTGTCCTGTGAGGGAAAGGTTTTGTTGGTTGGGTTCTTTTTCCCCTAATTAAAAGAAACATTTCAAGGTCATATAACTAAGAGCATATAATATAGAACTGAGTTGCTGGTCTCAGATTTTAGGTGTAAAACATTAACTGAATTACAATGCATGCTTATGCTGTTACTGGTCAGGGGACCTGGTCCTGAGCAGGTCTGTCTAGGGCTAGCCAATAGTGTGTGGGTTCTTGACTTCATGCAGGAGAGATTTCACAACAGAAGTCCAGGTGATTGAGAGCAGGTTTATTGAAGTTGAGGTCAGTGAAACAAGAAAACGCTTAGTATAGAACAAGCAACAGGAGAGACCTAGGCCGGCTGCTTTGGCTCTCTAAAAATATTAAAGGAAAGAAATTAGCCCAGGTGGGGCTGCTTTAGCTCACTGAGAAAAAGGAGGCATTGGAGACAGGTTCAGGAGGTTAGTCTGGGACGAGCTGCTGCTGCCCATTGCAAGTCTCATGGGGATCCTTCAAGTTTGGGAGATGCATGCCTGTTGGGGAAGAGGAAGGGAAAAGGGAAGGTGTAGGCATGCTCCCCAGAGGGGGAGAACAGGCTGGGTCCTTTGTCTTGGGAGTTTTCTCTCTCTCTTGCTGGCAGGAATTTTAGAGGAGGTTTCAGGGGAGGGTTTCAGCAGAATATTCATGAGCAGAATTCATTAGTTTTCCAGGTGTGCCCTTTCAGGGTCATGATCTCTACTGATTGGTCAGTGACAAGGCAGGGGTCATTAGTCATTGCAGCCGTTCCTGGTGTCACCCGCCTGGTTTTGCCTCTTTTCTGGGCCTGGAGCTGAAATACAACTGAGACCTAGATGTTATCTCCAGGGAGCTGACTTCTGCATCTGGCTATACGTTGCCTGTCCAGTTTGTTCAGCCATCTGTCTCAGTTTCTCCATTCTATTTGCCAAGGAATTTTCCTAGCTTCTTACTACCCTGCCTCAATATTATTAAAAAGTCATAATGGAAAGGTTTTCATAGTGTTATAATTTTACCTTTAAAAAATTAACATGTAAGGACTTGGCAATGACAGTATTTGAATTAGCAACTCCATTTCGGGTTACTTATTTCCCTAATCTTGAATTCACAAACAACCTAACAATCTATTCTGAAAGTGGTGGAGAAAAGAGCCTATGGCTTCTTGATTTTGTTCTATTGATAAAAGAAAGATATTTCTACAATAAATATCACCCTATTAAGTTTCAGAAATGCATATATCCATTCATACTGGTCTCTTTTCCCAAAGATCCTTACTTTTTCTTCAAGTAATGAAATTCTGTATCTAATTTTAATGCTTAAGGACAGTCCTTCAAAACAGTTTTCTGATACTTATTTATAAATTAAATATACAGAAGCAATTGAATATTCCTGTTCTTTAATGTATATATGAAATACGTAAAATTCTTTCTATAAAATATATAAATATAAAATATATTTTAATATGCATATAAATTTTTAGAATATATACTTAGCAATTGTAATATATGGATTTGAGATTCTTTAAAACTTTAATTACAGTGTTCAAGGAAGAGGAAAACGCCTCACAACTTTTATAAACTACATTCCATTTAAAGTAGGTGAAGGCCTTATCATGGGCCTAGTATTTGAACTTCATAAAAAGAAATCTTTTGATTTTATCTAAATAACCAGGTTGTATTCTTACTTAAGATTATATATAGGATAAAGAAATTCTCATTTAGTCCCCCTGACATATTAATTAGATGATTCAGTAAATATCCTATTATATATGTTGTTTAAATATATAACATTAATACCTCCTAATATGTAAGTTTTAATGCATTTACATTATACATATCAAATTAATACTATAAAAATTTTAGAGTGAGCTTGTTTTGAAATACCACACATCTCAAATACTGTAAATAACCTATTATGTGTTATTTTAACAGTTATCTAGTTTTATTGCCTCAAAACAGGAACAATTATGTTAATTAGACATTCAGGTAAGAAGAATTTAAGTGCCTATTCTGAGAAATGCATTTTTATTCTACATGGATTGCATTTGCTTTACTCCTAAATGACCACTAGTCTCTAACATAACTCACTACTTTAAAGTTCAAGTGATGCTTAATTAATTCTTAAACTGTAATTTAGCCTTGTCCTAACATCAAGTACTTTTTCCATTGTCATTTGACTATAGCTGATCTAACATTTGCTAAGGAGTTCCCAGGGGTTATTGGGTTACTAGTTTCAACTGACCCCTGGAAGCACTGAATGGCTGCTTTGGGTAGCTTTATCTTAATAATATTCAGATCTAGATAAATTTGAGAAGACAGAATTAAATAAAAAACACTCAAGAAGGCTAGACGTTTTACAAACTACTTTTCAAAATAATAGAAAATAAGTATTTGCATAGATTGAAATTGGTGTTATAGCCAGTTACTAGAGGCCTGGCCACAGGATCAAAGAGACTACCTCTGGTTATTTTTCTGATACTTTAGAAGCTAGTATCTTTTAAAGTGAGGTCTAATATGAGTCATACTAATACCAGATTGCACTTACAGAAAAGACTCCGTTACATTCTGAAGTTAGAACACGGGATAAACACTTTCAACAAACAAAGATCTAATAGAAGCTTAACAGCATGGGTATTATCTTGGTAAAAATAATGCTCAAAGTCACTCTAAGGCTATTAATGACCTGTTTTCTTAATAACAAGGTAGTTTGTCAAATATCTGTGGTATTATCTGTGGTCAGTGAGACACCATTATACCTCCTTGCTGAAAATTTTCCACCAGCATGGCACCAGCACTGAAAACCCCAAGTTATCTTCAGCTTTTCAGTGTAATTTCTAAAAGTTTATTTTGAAGCAATTTCACAATTGCTTTTTTATCTTCATCCCCCACCCAAATGAGACCTGCTGGGGTGTGGGGGAAGGAAATGTATGTGTACTTAAGAGTCATTTCTTGTGTGAGGGTCATTACCAAAGCCCAATTTTAGGCTAACTTGTTCCCTAATTTTTATTCTCTCTGCATAATAAAGAAGGGTCCACTACTAAATTAAAAATATAGGTTCTATAATTCACTGTTATCTTATGAACAACATGAAGCAAATCCACATTATTTGGAAAGAGATATCAAAATGTATATATGTAGTGAAAACATTAGGTTAACTATGTATTTTCCAATCAGCTTTATAGAATTTCTCCCAAGTTTCCCTTAAAGAGAATAAATCAAAACAAAGCAGAAGTGTAATTCCACTAAAAACTAAACATGAACCCTCCTTCTCCCAAGAATGTGGATTTTAAAGCCCAGGATAGAGGACTTTATCCTTTAAAGTCCTTTATTCCAAAGGGTTGCAATATTCCTATCTATAACAATCTCAAATAAGATATATAGGAAAATGGACAAGTTGTATATTAACAAAATACAGAACTATGTTGCAGTTTGCCTTTAAAAAGGAAGTCTATTCTAGTGATTTAAGGCAGGTATTGCAAAATCATTATGATTCTTAAATCAGGGGAAAAAATAACTACAAATCTCGTACCCACCTAGAAATTGTACCTGCTGGAAACACGTCCTTATGGAATAAGCTCAGGAGTTGAGCTGTTTTACTAGAATGTTAAAACAAGTCTGACTAAATTTGGACTCTTAATATTAAGTGGCTTTAAAGTTTACCTACTGGTTCTTGTTTCAGGCACCTGTATGTCACAGAAAGCAATTTGTTTCATACTACTTTGGGCTATTATCAGAAGACAACTCGTGCCCCAGCTTTTTTTAGTTTAAAGAATCATTTTACATTTAACCCCAAAATATAGCTTGTATTTTAATGGAATATTCAGGTGGATTTTCATTTGAACCCTTAAGCCAAGCCTTAGGAGTTTGGGTACATTGGAATCCCACTGGAAGATTAAAGAGGAGAAAAAGTTTACCCAGATCTTCTCCAATTAAGCTGTTGGTAATTCAAAGCAGGAATTTCATCTGAGAATTAGACAAGATTGAGTTAGATGAATTTCACCTCATACTAGTACCTTAGTTAAAGATTGACGTGGGTAAAGCAGTACGGAGGGAAAATTGAAAACTCCAAGACAGCAATTTTGAAATCAATTCCAGCTTTACTTTAAATTTGTATTTATGCAGTTGTGTGCAAAAAGAATGCCTATTCTGTACTGCAATACTGACTTTCCTCCTTAGCACATAAAACTAAACAATTCAAGCTTCTATATATTGTTACCAAGCTTCCATATAACATGTGCACAAACTTAAGGTTTCCCGTATAAAACTAAGCTAACCAAATTGCTCAAGTCAGCAAACATGCAAATGCATTTAAAAGAAACCTCAAATAATGTTTTTAAAAAACCAAACTTCAGAACTAACCTTTTATAATTAAACTAAGTTGTTGCTCCTTTCCTTTCATATGTATACACCGGGCTAAAGACTTCCAACAATAGATCTCTACTTGGCACAAGGACATTTCAAAGAAACGAAAACAAAAGGAAAAAAAATAAAGAGGGGGGAAGGGGGATATAAGGGGACTATATGGTAATGGGGAAAAAATACAATGAAGATTAAGTTTAAAAAAAATAAAGAAAGGAAAAGAGGTTTACGCTGACTGTAGTGCAAGCTTAGTCCACTTCCTCGATGGTGGGTCCCCCGGAGGCTCCCGACCCGCCGCCGCCGCCGCCAGGGCCGCCTTGGTAAAGTTTGCTGATGATGGGATTGCACACTCTTTCCAGCTCTTTCTGCTTGTGTTCAAACTCATCTTTCTCCGCCATCTGGTTTCGGTCGAGCCAGTTGATCACCTCCTGACACTTGTCGAGGATCTTGTTTTTGTCCTGTTCGCTAATCTTGCCCCGCAGCTTCTCGTCTTCCACCGTCTGCTTGATGTTGTAGGTATAGGACTCCACGGCGTTTTTGGCGGCGACACGGTCGCGATTGGCTTCATCTTCCGATTTGTACCTCTCCGCTTCCTGCACCATCCGGTCAATGTCGTCCTTGCTCAGACGACCCTTGTCGTTGGTGATGGTGATTTTGTTTTCTTTACCGGTGCTCTTGTCGGCGGCGGTGACGTTGAGGATGCCATTGGCGTCGATGTCGAAGGTGACCTCAATCTGGGGGACCCCGCGAGGCGCCGGGGGAATCCCGGTCAGGTCGAACTTGCCCAGCAGGTTATTGTCCTTGGTCATGGCCCGTTCGCCCTCGTACACCTGGACCAGCACGCTGCTCTGGTTGTCTGAGTAGGTGGTGAAGGTCTGCGTCTGCTTGGTGGGGATCGTGGTGTTCCTCTTGATGAGTGGGGTCATAACGCCGCCAGCCGTCTCGATGCCCAGCGACAACGGGGTCACGTCGAGTAGCAGCAGGTCCTGCACGTTCTCTGATTTGTCTCCGATGAGGATGGCTGCCTGCACCGCTGCTCCGTAGGCCACCGCCTCATCGGGGTTGATGCTTTTGTTGAGCTCCTTGCCGTTGAAGAAATCCTGCAGCAGCTTCTGGATCTTGGGGATGCGGGTAGAGCCACCAACCAGCACGATCTCCTGGATCTGGCCCTTGTCCAGCTTGGCGTCGCGCAGAGCCTTCTCCACCGGCTCCAGGGTCCCGCGGAACAGGTCAGCGTTGAGCTCCTCGAAGCGAGCGCGGGTGATTGACGTGTAGAAGTCCACACCTTCGTAGAGCGAGTCGATCTCGATGCTAGCCTGAGTGGAGGAGCTCAGGGTGCGCTTGGCGCGCTCGCAGGCGGTGCGAAGTCGCCGCACTGCGCGCTTGTTGGGCGCAATGTCCTTCTTGTGCTTGCGTTTGAACTCCTCGGCCAGGTGGCTCACCATACGGTTATCAAAGTCCTCGCCGCCCAGGTGGGTGTCGCCGGCCGTGGACTTCACCTCGAAGATGCCATCCTCAATGGTCAGGATGGACACGTCGAAGGTGCCGCCGCCCAGGTCGAAGATGAGCACGTTCTTCTCGCCGCCCGCGCTGCCCTTCTTGTCCAGGCCGTAGGCTATGGCCGCCGCCGTGGGCTCGTTGATGATGCGGAGCACGTTGAGGCCCGTGATGGTGCCCGCGTCCTTGGTGGCCTGGCGCTGCGAGTCGTTGAAATAGGCCGGGACGGTGATGACTGCGCTCTGCACCTTGCCCCCCAGGTAGGCTTCGGCGATCTCCTTCATCTTAGTGAGGACCATGGAGGAGATCTCCTCTGGGAAGAAGGTCTTGATCTCTCCCTTGTACTCCACCTGCACTTTGGGCTTCCCTCCCTCGCTCACCACCCGGAACGGCCAGTGCTTCATGTCCGACTGCACCGTAGCGTCCTCGAACTTCCGTCCGATCAGCCTCTTGGCGTCGAAGATGGTGTTGGTGGGGTTCATAGCCACCTGGTTCTTGGCGGCATCGCCGATGAGGCGCTCGGTGTCGGTGAAGGCCACGTAGCTGGGGGTGGTGCGGTTGCCCTGGTCGTTGGCGATGATCTCCACTTTGCCGTGCTGGAAGACCCCTACGCACGAGTAAGTGGTGCCCAGGTCGATGCCAATAGCCGGGCCGCGGGCGGACATCCTGACTAAAAGAGAGGCAAGCGACGTTAGGCAAGAACACCAGGGACGGAAAATCCGCGGAGTCAACTAACGGCTGCCTTGCACCTGATACCACGAGCGCAAACTGTGTCTCCCGCTCCCCTGGGCTAGGCTCCTCGCTCTTATAGCCACCTCCCGGCCGACTTGTGGAAACTCCCAGAGCCAATCCGCTCTCAGGACCTCCCGCCCGGGCTTGCTTTTTGTCAGAGTGACCCGCCCGCGGCCCAATAGACTTTTAAGTTGAGTGAGGGGCGGGACCCCGGCCCGCGAGAGGCGGCGAAGAGCAGCCGTTATGTAAATATCCCCTCCCACATCTCCTAGCGGCGGGGTCCGCCGCTCCACACCCGACGCCTGCAGCTTGGGGGCGTTAGACTCGTGCACTCTCCGACGCCCCCCAGGTGTACGCGCTTTCTTTTGATCTTCGCCTTCCATAAGGCTGGATTCGCCGACATCCATTGGATTGGCAGGGTATGCGGCCAATGAGCAGCGCGGACTCCCAAGTGGGTGGAGAAGGAAAGGCCAGGGCCAGGGCGTGGTGGGGGCGGAGGCACTGCACCGAAGGGGAGCCGGGAAAAGGGATTGCCTGTTCAGTTCCTAGGCCTGAAGTGTGCAGTACAGTGCCAAGTGTACCTACTAACCTAGCACGCGGGGACGGGCCAATTCATAGAGTTGATTGCACCGAGGAAACGGAGCCAGAACCCGCTTTTTAAACTTTGGCGTAATATCGGAGAGAGGGCGGCTCCCCTCAGGCCTCGGACCAAAATAAAATGACACTGAAGTTCCAGGATCCGGCTGTCAGCCTTACGGAATTTTACTTTGCGCACTTTGCAGCGCCTCTGTGGGTGTGAGCGCTGGATTTGAACTGCCTGGCGGGCGGTGGAGGGAAGGAGGGCTGGGGACGGGAGCCGAGCTGGGAGCGGGGGTTTCTGCCCTGGGAGAGGCTGACTTTTTTTCGGCGCCGCTCGCGGGAGGCCTGCGCAATGGGAGCCTGAGGAGTGGCTGCAACTGGTCTTCCCAGCGTTTAAACTTTCCGTACCTCATTTTCCATTTTTCGTGCTTGTCCTACCTCTTGATGCTTTCTGATTTCGTCTCCCTGTTCTCTCCACTCCTTCCTTTATTTTGGGTTTCAAGGGCTTTTTCCGCCGCTTTGAGTTATTCACAGGAAAATCTATCATCAAACCCTCATGTTGAAGCACCATAAAATAGCCCGGTCTCCCAGCCCGATTCTCTCATCCCCAGCGTACGCACACGCGACCTTGTGACCCGAGTCATATTTATGACTGAGCACAACAGAATGAGATTATTTTCTCTAGCTTTGCTGAAGAAGCTTCATCAGAGGCATAGACCCTCAGAGAAGGTAGGTGAAAGAGAGAACAATTCATTTCTTGAGAGGAATGTGAGAATAGGTTTGGAATTACCGTTTGGCACCAGGGAACGAGGTCAGAAGCAGACTCCTATAAATGGACTCCTGAAGGAAAACTGTTACAAAATCGCTGGGCTAATATTTCACATTGGGGCGGGAGCGGGGCGGGGGCGCGGGCGGCGTTAAGCTGTAGACATTAATTCAGTAAGCTTGGAGGGGTACCTACAATGTGAGAGTAGGAAACAAGTGAAATCGTCTTTATGAGGTCGAGAGTCTAATAAAGAGGTAAACATAATTCGAGAGAAGCGCTATGGGAACACATAGAGGCGACACATCCAGACAGGGAAAAGTGTGTTGGTGAGGGCTTCCTGGAAGAGGTGACATGCCTGAGCCAGGCGCTGAAGTTGCCAGCAAAGAGGAGAGGAGACCATTCTTTGTGTGCGTTGTTGTAGCTTGGGCTAAGAGGAGAGCAGTGTCCTGGGGCAACTACAGGGTCTGTACAGGTCAATGTCAGTACAAGGGCAGGGGAACAAACAAGAAGTAGAGTCTTCAGGTGGACAGGGTACATTTCAGAGCTTTATGCGCCATGATTTTTTCCCCTTGGGGCTATGGGAGAGAGGAACCATCCTTTGAAAGAAGGTAGTAATGGATAGCCCCTGTCAAATTTGTGTGAGACAGTGCAAACTGGGCAAAGTTTTTGTCTGAGAAACACAGAAGTAATGCGACCAAGAAGTAATGTGCTAGAATCCTATAAAGTCTGTCAATGAATACGTTTCTTTTATCTAGTTGAATATATAATTTCCACTCTTTAAAAACACATATGCTATTAATTTGTTAATCTTATTAGTTAAATAGTACTGGTTTTAACCACAATTCCCATTTCCTATTCCTTGAAAGAAATTAAAGAAAAAAATTGAACTAGGAAACCTTTTAAGAAACTATTGGGAAAACAAAGATAAAAAAGTTTTCTATTGACACTGCCTTAAATTGTGAATACATAGGTCTTGATTTTATTCTAGCAAATTGATGTCTTTTATGTAGTTTTTTAAAAAGGCATGGGGGAGGAGGGAATTAGAGGGCTGGAGAGCAATCCAAATTCTTTGTAGAACTGATAATACGAAGTGACTTAGACAAAGAGTTCCAGCGACAACTGAAAGCAAAACTGTTGGAAACACAGAGTCTTCAGATCTCTTGTATTAAGACAGCCCTTACACATTTACCTCAAGCAAAGCAAGATTGCAAAAACCAAACATGCCAGTTCTTATACACAAACACTAAAATTGGAACTTCAGAAGGGAGAGGTTCTTATTAACTTATGTATTGTCTCTATGTACAGTTACTCAGTTATTCCAAACTTCTCTTGTAATCTAACCACATTAATCTTTAACACAGCTTTGAAACCACAGTAGCAATTTATCTGCATTTTTATTATATATATACATATATAATTCTTTCTGCTCAAACTTGTCAGCTAGTAAATTGATGTTTCATACTTTAGATGGCATCCTGAGCTTTTCCCACCATATTTTCACTCTGATTTCATATGGAATAAACTTTTGCAGTCCTAGAACATTATCACACACTGAGCATTCTTGGAATTTTTACATTGTCCCTTATCTATATTGGTTTTTTAATCTTTTTTTAAAGATTTTATTTATTTATTTTTAGAGAGAGGGGAAGGGAGGGAGAAGGAGAGGGAGAGAAACATCAATTTGTGGTCGCCTCTCACATGGCCCCCACTGGGGACCTGGCCCGCAACCCAGGGATGTGCCCTGACTGGGAACCAAACCGGCATCCCTCTGGTTCACAGCCCGCACTCAGTCCACTGAGCTACAGCAGCCAGAGCTGATTTTTTTATCTTATTTTTTGATGATTGTGGCTCAGAGTTAATAAAAAATATAGCCCATTAAATGATCAAATTAGCAAATTTATAGTCAAATAATATTCATCAATGCAGCAGTGGTGCAGCAAAACAGGTAAACTCTCCTAGTGGAAATATAAATTAGTACAGTCTTTCTAGAAGATAATGTGACAATATTTTTCTTTACCTTAAATATGTCCATACCCTTCATTTAGCATTACCCTGTGGGATTCATCCCAAGGAAATAATAGAACAAGCAGGTAGTATTATTTGTGATAATAACATGAAAAAGGAAATGACATATCTGACAATATGGAAGAGATTACATCAATTATAGTACATCCATATGATGAATTATTATGTAGCCATAAAAATTGCTTACAAGAATTTTACTGACACAGAAAAATGTTATTGATATAATTAATTGGAAAGATAAGATACAAGACTTTTGTAACTTCTTATTCTATATGTAGGATAATATGTATATGAGAAATACATCAAAATTGGTTATTTGTAGATGGATTAACAGTAATTTTTCTAAATGTCCTTATTTACATAATATTACAATTGATTTTTAAAACTTGACCATTAATATTCACTTGAAACAAGGTTCACCAATCCTACTACTTAACATAGAAATTACTATTGATTTTCAACATAAGAAAATCTGTTTGGCAGATTGTAAATACTAGGTGTTTCAAAATATTTTTAAAGACAGAGGTCCCGCACAGTCTGGAAAAACCAAGAGCTTCAACATATGTCAAACCCTCTCTAATTAATCCCCAACACCCAGAAGAGTACCTAGAACACAGTAGTGATTCACTAGCTCGATGTTTATTAAAAGTGACCTGAGGCACCTTATTTAACCAAAAATACTGAATAACTCAATTTTTTTCCTATGTAAGAGTAAGATTCTTTGCCTATCTCTTATATTTCTGTATATTTCTTATATTTCTGTGTATTTCTGCAGATATCAAAAATTGAAACATTCACATCTGAAAATACTCATACTAGAGATACTCTGATGAATAAAATGAGGTCTAAAACTGTATGCATGGACAGTCAAGCCTGCCCTAAGGAGACTGACTGGGCAAGAATAAATTTTTTCCCAAATCACTAGGGGAAAAAATTATGTATTTTCTGGAATCCTCTCAATGCCTACCTAGGTGCAGCCTTCATAAAGTTTCCCAGATTGTGTTGAGGTATTACTGGCTGGAAGAGAAGGAGGAGTAAGCAGCAGCCTATAATTTGAGGACCTATGAGCAAACTGAAGTCAAACTAGTTATTATATTTAAGACCTCTGTAAATACTGCCATTTTATAATTCTTTGGAAGTACCCTGTCCCAAAATATTTATCCAATCACCTGTCAATATGGGAAAAACGTCACCATTTGCTTCTTTGAGCCTTGGAAAACTGCCTTTAAAATTTACAATTAAACTATAGATACACAGTACCCTGGGCGACTCTACCCTGCCTGGCCTGGAAGGTTCTCAGAACCCAAACCTGGAAGAGAGGCTTTTCCAGAAGAAAAGTAAATTTGTGACCACAGCAGACAAATTGTACCTACTCAGTTTTGGAGAGTGCTAACTTGGAGGATACACTCCTGTGGAATAGTCTAAAATAATCTGAAAGTAGTAAGGCTTGTTTTGCATACAAAAGAGTCAGATTCAATATGCTATTATTGTTAACACTTATTAAGTGAAATTATGACAATCATATTTTTGAACCAATCTGAAATGAAGAGAATACTCATTGGTGATCACTTAAAACAAAATTACTAGGTTCTTTAACTGAAAATAAAATGAATTATACTGGTTAGGAAGTTATTTCTATGAATAAATTGTTATTTTGAGAAATGAACCAACCAACCCTTCGAAAGAGCTAAATACTGTGTCAGTGGATTTTTATAAATAGTTTCTTTTTATATTACAAAGGAACCTAATTAATTTGTTGTCATCTGTGTTTGCCATGAAATAATAGTTTTCCAGTAATTGTATATTAGAAGAAAACAGGATTTGGCAATAATAATTTCAGTTAGTTCTCTTTGTGTATTTCTGAAGCTGCTCAGGATATAGCTTATAATTAGCTGTATCAGATACTTTATTATTTTGGTATCGGAGAATGGAAGGAATTGATAACTTTTCAGACATAAATTTTTTTAAAGATCCAGGTTGAAAAATAAAGTATAAATAAAAGTAATATACAGACAGTTTAACTTCTGAATATAGAGGAGGAAATTTTATTAGGTAAAAGCAATGGATTAAAAATGTAACAAAAGTTCTCTGTGACTCAATAAACTCCATTTTATATTAATGTACAGAAAACAATCACATTATAGAAGGCATTTATATCACTTATTCTTCATTACATTTGTGTTTTAGTACAGTCAAAATTTAATTTCTTTTGTGAATCTAATTTCACCAATTAAAATTATTGAGTCTCTACTATATTGATCTGGCATCTTTAATTATTGATAATATTCTTATTTTTCTTATTTGCTAGAAATCTATATTTCTTTAGGTTTCCTCATGCTCCCAAGAAATTAATTTTAGTTTTGATTTTTTTTTAGGAATGAACACATTAGTTTTCTAAACTTGGTTTATTTTAAAGCAGGTGAATTCATATGAATTTGAAATCTTTAGTGGATTTCTCCTTTCCCTTCTCACTCACTATCATTGTAATTAACTTTCTCTGATTAAAAAAAATATTATTTTTAGAGGAGAAGGGAGGGCGAGAGAGAGAGAAACACGTATGTGCAAGAGAAACATCGATCTGTTGCCTCTCACACACCCCAACAGGGGATCTGGTCTGCAACCCAGGCATGTGCCCTGACAGGGAATCAAACCAGTGACCTTTCATTTTGCAGGATGATGCCCAACCCACAGAGCCACACCAGTCAGGAAACTTTCTCCGACTTTTGTTAATCAAATTATTAGAAAGGATATTCAAGTTATTCTATTTTATAGCCAGAAATTTTAAATTACTCAATTTTTGCATATGCTATCATGTATAGTCTAAGAGCTCTTTGTGCAACACATTAAAATATTTGAATAGGCATAAAAACATAATAAACAATTCTGAAAATATGACATCTTGATATTGCACACTAAACAAAAATAAAAATAACAATAATAATAAAGAATTGGGTACACAGTTAATCAAAAGTAAAACTACAAGTATACTCACAATATGGAAATAATATGGCTACAAGAATTCATATAGTTAAGAAATGTTATGAGCATATATATCAAGATATTGTAGCCAGGTTAAATTTTCACCAAACATTTCATTCCCCCATGAAAGGGCTTTAAGAATATGTTAACCATTGTTTTATTCAATACTTAGTAGAATTTTATCTTGAAACTTGAAAACTGAGAAACATTAATCTGAGAATAAATGTTTAACAGAAACTCATTCTGTCCTATTAGGTTATATTGCTAAGTTCAAAAGAAAATAATACGTCTTAAAATATACTCTTTTTGGTTGTCTGTGATTTGTGAAGATCTACTACTACTGACAAAGTAATACTGCTTGTTTTTCCTTCACATTACCAGACTTAAAAGGGAACTTCATTAACATTAATAATCAAGTTTCTAACATATAAAGAGCAAATGTTACATTACAGTGCGAAATAACTAGATTATCTTATTAAAATATTGGTCTTTTTGTCTCTGTACCCATTTTTTATTCATGCTTTACACAGATTTTATTGTATAACTTTAAATTGTCTAAATGCATTTCATAATATATTAACTGATTCAGATTGTTTAAAATTATTTACACATTTATGTGATTATTTCTATTTATAGTAGCCTAGCGAGCCTTTTAGAAGGGACTCTTGAAGATAATTAGCATATAGTTTCATTTTAGTGTAGCTTTTCTCACTGATGTCTTATGAATTTTCTACTTTAGATTTTCCACAAATACTAGGAGAGTCACCATGAATCAATTTTGTCACAACAAATTGATTTCAAAGTGATGTTTACTGAATTTTCTTGGATGCTTGCAACTGGAACTTTTGGGTCTGATGAGGTTTGTCAGGAAGACAGAAAAGATGGTGTCACTTCAGATCTGATATTCCTGGGTCTGGACTTAAAGATTATCTGTTGAAGATTGATTCTTCCCCATGTCCTCTCCAAATTCAGATCTCACTTCTTCAGATGTTTAGAAGGCCCTATTTCACCACTGCCACACAGAAAAAGACAAAACTCAAGAAAAATAATATTACAAATCAACTGCTCTACAAAATACAACATAAGTCTTAGGTCAGAATTTCATGGCTTTTGGCATCAGGCCAGCACACTATTAATAGAACAATGGAAACAGAAGCATAGTTCCTAGAACTTCAATTTATTTACTTTCTTCCCCAATGTAACTCATTATATCCTTTAAATATAAGGTGTTCTTATTATTCAAATAATTCTTCGACTATAGGGGCACTTTTTTTCCCCCTTGCATGATCCAAGCTAGAATGGGTAGGGCATATAAATATGTAACATAAAAAAAATAGGTCAGCCAAGCAGACAACAGTAGGGAGGGAAGAAGCACTTAAGTGTTTTCATTCGAAGAAAATAACTTTACAATGTGCTTTATTAATGGCATATCTGGTTCAAAGATGTTATATATCCAACAAATTTAAAAGTCAAACAC
>PVKM010015423.1:0-27947 GCA_004027735.1 Carollia perspicillata
GCACCAGTGATCTGGCAGTTGTTTAGTAAATCTGAGCAGAGAGGTTCTACATCAAAGAAACAATGTGAAGTCAAGCTCAGTGGTGAAGTTTATGAGCAAGGCAACTGACTCTTAAATGTCCTGCCGATTTAAGATTTCTCACTTAAAAATCTTAGGAAGTTGGAAAATTGAGAAAAGCAAATGCTTGAGAGGAGGCAACATTTGGGAATTTTGCTGTTGGGGAGGAGATGGTTTGAGATATTGGAGTAATGATGTGTAAGAAGCCCACAGGAATTTCCACAATATTCCTTAATCAAAGATAAGAATTTTGATTGCCTCAGGAGTTCCTAGGAACCCATGTTACTATCAGCCACATTTGTGTTATTCTGGTGCCGAGCTGGGCTATATTCCTCAGCTTAATTCTCACAACAATCCTATGTTGTGGGTACTATTGTTACCCCCTTTTTGAGGATGAGGACATAAGACACAATAAAGTTAAGAAGTCTGCTTAGCAAGTGGTCCGATTGAGACTTCAACCTAGGGCTCTTAGTCTTCTGCCCTGCTGCAGTATTCTTAACCTATTTGAGATCATGGATACCTTGGGCATGTTATGTAAGCCGTAGAAGTTCTTTGCAGAAAACTGCATACCTGACATTTTACCTAAAGCTCCAGGGGGGCTTATGAATAGTTGGGAGTCTACTGGTGGACCTAAAGTTAAGAATATCTCCTATATATTGAACATATTTATATCCAGTGTGGGGCAAAAGTAGGTTTACACTTATAAATATGTGAAACAAAGTTTGTTCTTGTATTATTATTTATTAATTATTGTATTATTTTCCATATAAATGACAGTAAACCTTCTTTTGCCCCACGCTGTATTCTTTTAAATTTTATTTTTAATTAAAGCATTGTTTAAAGAAAATGATATAGCTAAGTTCCAAAAAACCTACTGTGAACATAAACCTTTGAAATACAACACATTTCTGAGTCAAGGTCTGCTGGTTATAGAGGTTTTGGAACCAAGGCTGTTCATGCCTCTCCCACTGGCACTCATTGTTCTAGCACATTCTGATGTAGCCTACCGCAAGCTCTTAAAACCGTCTGCAGGAGAGCTGGGGGTTTAACAGCTGTGAGAGTATCTGTAGGCTAATGAAAGATGGGAACCAGAGGATAAATACCCCTGCTCCCTTATTTCTCGAGGGGGATAACTCTGAGGTGGGCTACCCGTTGCCTCTCAGGGACCCTTGACTGGATTAAGCTTTAGATATTCCCCAATGGGACCCTGTTTGGTAATGCATACTTTACTGGCTTTTGTCCTTTCTCTGTCTCATTTTTCCATGTTCCTAACCAGTATTTCTTGGGACCACATTTCAAATAAATTACTTGCACTTGAATTCTTGACTCAGGGTCTGTTTCTGGGGAACCTGGCCTCAGACAAGTCTATGCAAGTGTGCTACTGTGATAATGTAGGCATAGCAGTCAGCAGTTGTATTCAACTGCCAGACATGTGAGTGGGTATTTGGGACCATCTGGCCTCCAGCTGACCTATCACTTGGCCAGAAAAACATGAGTGAATTCAGCTAACACCATGGCGGGTAGAGAGGAGCCATCCTAGCTGAGCCTTGCCCAAATTGCCAACCCATAGAATTATCTCTGGATCCAGAGGAGCTGCACTTCAAACAGCCTTGACCACCTAGGAACCTGATACAGATCATGAGATCATGGACTTTGAGCTGGATGCTGTGACTGAATAAGGCTGCAGGAATCTTAGGAGGGGGTCTATTTAGTGTACTTGGTGTGGACTATTGGGGCCAGAGAGAGGACTGTAGTGGTTTATTAGAGTAAATGCCCCAAATGATTCACACCTCCTTATCTCTTCCCTCTGCAATGTGATTTTGTTGTCCCTCTCATCCAGAGATGGAGTAGTTTTCCATCTTCTCTGAATCTGTGCTGGCCTGTGACTTATTCTCAGTAATAGAAGGCTGCAGAAGTGGCATTTTGAGACTCCTGAGGCCTGGACTTAAGGAGCCTTGCAGCTGCCACTGTCATCCTTATGCCATGCCATGCATCTGCCATTATGTAAAAGCCAGGTCTAATTACTGGAAGAAGAGAGGCCAAGCAAAGGAGAGTCATGTAACACTGGCTGACAGCCCCAGGCAACTGCCAGATGTGTGAGCGCAGCCATCTGGACCAGTCAGCCACTGGCCAACCTGCCAATTGACCACAGAGAGGAGAAGCCCAGCTGACACCACATGGAACAGAGACAAGCCATGTCTGTTGAGCCCTATCAAGCTGCCAGCCCTAGGGTTGTGAGGAGGGAATGTGGCAATATCTATGCGTAGTTCTTAGTTTTGCTGAGTTTCTCTCTCCACAACCTCTTCTTGCCAAGCCAAGGGAACAAAAATGGCACCAATGTAAATGTTGAAGACCATGCCTCAAGCCACTGCCAAGTTTACCTTCTGATTTTGATCCAAACTCAGTCCTTTTCTGTCCCACAGGCCCACGAGGCTAGAACTGAGGGACCTGTGGACTTAGTTACCATGGAGAATACTGGACCTGTTCCACCTCACCGTGAGGTTAAACCTGCCACCAAACTAGAAGACATATTACATAAAGTGAATGGCTACGAATGAAGGAAGAACCTGAGCAGGGCTTGGTGTTTTGCAAGAATTTGCAAATCTTGGCACCTCCTTATAAAACTTAGGGAAAGTTAGTCGCTCCACCAATGCTGTTCTTTTGCCCTTTGCCCCTCACAGTAAAAGTCATGGCGAAGATTTCATCTTAACTGAGACGAAAATAAAAAAATTTCTCTTCAATTCGAGAAGGGGGGCATCCATCAGAAATAAGCAAAAAATGCACCAGCCTCCAAGTAGCAGTAGTAAGTTCAACTTGAAATATTTTTGCTTTGGGGGAGTTTAAAGAAAGGTTCCTTTGGCATTTCCTCTCCTTTCCCTTCCTCTGAGTCCATCACTAGATGTTTATATTGGAACTTTAGGTAGAAGAGCACGTTTTAGGATGGCTTTCCTTACCGTTCTGAACATTTATCTTCCTTTGAAGAGGGGTGTTACACAGCCCTTCGAGTGCTTAATTTCAGATTTTCTGCCCTTCCCATTTAGTTTTCTTCACTTGTCTCCTGAGGGTAGAAAATGCTAGAGAAAAATGTTGATTTCTGATGAGACTAATGCTTTTTTATGTGCGTGTGTGAAAAGTCTTTGTTCCATAAGGCAGTTGGTTTGTTGCCAAGCTACTTTGGGAACCATCCAACTACTGATCAATTTATATACATAGTTAGTTAGCCCTTCTAAATAGGGCAGAGTTCCCCAGGCCTCAAAAATACAAGTGCATGATCTGCTAGTACTAATGAAACTTAAACTGGAGAGAGCTTCACATTGCTAAAAGTCCTCTTGCTTTTAATGTGTGTGCATTTGGATACTCCTGGATGGCTTTTCTGTGGGGTCTAGTCCTTCTTGCTACTTGATTCCAGGCAGCCCTATGGCCAAAGGGGTAGGTTTCTATCCAAGGACTAGAAGGTACAAATAAGCTCACAGAAAATATGAATGTAGACGTGTTATTCCTCTCATGCTGTATAATGAACCAAGATGGTGGTCACCTGAGAACATTTTTGCCTATTAATACACCCAAGTTCTATTTCTTCCTCCTTTAATTTTATACGTAACAGTAAAAAATTTATGTATCCGTTAGTATTTGTAGAATCTTTTCCACCTCAACCTGTGTTGTCTGACTCTTTCCCCTCTTTTCCCCACCATTCTTCTCCCAAACAGCTCCTACACAATATTTACTTGAGAGAAAAAAAATAACAATGGCACAAGGAGAGGAGAAGGAAGGACAGGGAAGAGCACAGGCGGTGCTGAGCAGGTGGGGGTGGATTCCCACCCCGACTGCTTGTTGAAAAAGCTTCTTCGGAGATGTTTTCAAACACCAGTGCCTTGGCTCCTGACTTAACTACTCTGGGATGTGGCATTTTTATAAAACTGGCTTGGGGACTCCAGAATGGAGAACCACTGAAGGTGAGTTTTTATGAATGAGAGGTTGGTGAGGAGGAAGGTTGCAGGGAAACTGCAGCTTGTGAGAATTGGAAATCAAGATGATTGGGAGGAAGTAGATGTTAAGAAGTGTGAAGAGGTGGTGTTGTTATTTAACAAATAGACTTTAGTTTTTTTTTCCTCAAGAGGTGTATGCAAGAGATGAGAATTCCTTCTGGTTGCCCATCTGGGTGTTTTGAAGAGAATATCATATCATGGTACGACGTTTCCTCTTCTGGCTTCGACCTCAGAGCTCTCTGTGCACCTCTTGGGACCATGCTCTCTCTGACCCCACTACATCCTCATAAAGGAGCTCCTTGCCTCATCCTTCCAAACTTCCCAGGAGACCATTTCCAAGAAGAAGGATGGATCCAGACCTGATTACCCACCTCCACATAAGCCAGTGTTTCTCAACTTATAGGGTCATGAAATCAATTTAGGGACTTGTGACTAACATATTGTATTTTTAATGAAAAAAGAATAGACAAGGAAATAAATAGAGTGTGTGACAGACAGTAAGGGCAGATTTATTAGAGCCTTTGTTTCACTAATGAGTGCAGAATTTCTTATATTATATTCTAATATTTCTTATATGACATATTTCTTATTGTGAGTTTGTCAGAAATGATTGAAAGCCACTGTTCTAAGCGATCACAGGGCACATGGCATCATGCCCTTACTTGTGTTTACTTCAGTTACCACGGACTTTCATGCCTCTCAGTTGATCCTTTGTCACCTGGGCTCTCATTCCCATATAGGTCTGTACATCCTCAAATCTGACCCAATATAATGCCCCCATACAGACTCCTCAGACCTGTCCACTCGGCCCTTGGAAACTTGTGGGTATGCCGTTAGCTGAATTCTTAGTGTCCTCCAACTCTTTGGAACATGCCTTCCTCCTATTGGTCCAACTGAAAGCTGACCCTCCCTGGAGGTCACTGATTCCCCCATAGCCTCTCATGCAGTGGCTACTTCTTTGCCTCACTTCCCTCCTACTACTGGTGGTGGGGCTATGTGTCCTTTCTGCTCCAGGACCACTTCTAGATCATTGTTCCTTGCTGACCCCTAAAGAAGCCAGATCCTTCAGACTGTACAGCCCACTGCCCTTCTTCGTTGTAGCCGCCTACAGTCCTTACAGGCAAACTCATTCAGTAAAAACCAAGAATGCGATTTTGTGTCTTTCTTTCCATCCCTAGTCCTGTCATCATGCTCGGTATGTTTAAGATCTACATGGATGATGCATCCAACTTCCTGGCCTCCCAGTTCTTTGACCACCTCCTATTCCGGTGGTTTCTTTCCTTCACTGCACTCAGCCGCACTCTCCATGGCCCTATGTGTGACTTGGACTGTCCAAAATGGTAGCTCCTAGCACAGATGGTGAATGTAATTAAATAAAGTCAAAAGTTTATTCCCTTAGTAGCACTAGCCACCTAGGAGTCCAGTAGCCACCTGTGGCTTGTGGCTGTCATATTGGACCATGCAGACCTGGGGCATTCCCATCATTGCAGAAAGCCCTGCAGAATAGCGCTGCACTACTCATGTCAGTGACTCAGCGTCAAGCACTGTGCTTCTCAGCTGCCATCTTTCCTGGCTGCAGCTCTCTCCCCCGAGTATCTGACTCTAATAATTCTTTGACTCTCCCAGGACCTTCAATCCATTGATCTCAGCACTGTTCATTGCCCATTATCCTCATTTCTCCCTTACCCAAGTTAAATGTCATGGTGTACCATTTCAATCCCTGGCACAAAGCCCCAGCTTCCTTATTCCCATTTACCTCTGTGCTACGCAACCAGAAAAATGCCATCCCAGGTTAATCTCTCCTCCTACACCGTATCTGCAGCCAAGGAGCTGAATGTAGCTTAAGAAAAATTGTAACTGTACTGACTGTCTTATTGGAATTTCCGGACCACAAATCTCAAGTGGGCTCGCAGGAAACCCTACAATTTCACGAGCCAATTCACTAGTCCTAGGATACTAGAGGTCTCTATCTCAGCCTTGGTGGGGGAGACCCCCCTTCCAAGTTTGTTCCGAGTTGGGGAACTGCCTCCGCCTTGGGAGGCACATTCCACATTCCATTTCCATCTCCTTTAACGTTCTCTTTTTAACTCTATTAGGAGTTAGTTACCTTTTACTAGTTAATAATTCTTTTTAATATTTTTAAATTTTATTTTTAATTGCAGTTTATATTCAATATTATTCTGTATTAGTTTCAAGTGTACGGCATAGTGGTTTGACAATCGTATACTTTGCAAAGTGGTCTCCCTTATATTTCCAGTACCCATCTGACACCATACATAGTTATTACGATATTATTGGCTATACTCCCCATGTGCACTTTGTGTCCCATGACTATTTTCTAACTACCAATATGCACTTCTCAATCCCTTTACCGTTTTCACCCAGCCACACGATCTGCCCCCCGCTGCCTTCAGCAACCATCAGTCTGTTCTCTTTATCTATGAGTATGTTTCTATTTTGTTTGTTCATTAATTTTGTTCTTTAGATTCCACATATCACATGGTATTTGTCTTTGTCTGACTTAATACATCTTAATATTAAATTTTCCCTATCCTAATGACTGGATTTCTGACTATAAATCTTTACTGATACAGTGGTATTAACAAAAGTTCAGAAAAATAGACCAGTAGAAGAAAAGAGAGGGTCCTCAAATGAGCTCATGCCGTTTGTCGACACTTGATTTGTGAAAAAGTTGACCCTGCAGAGCAGTGGTGAGAAAAATGGTCTTTTCAGTATGTGGAGCTGCTCCCTGACCACCTCTCCTGCTACCTTTCCTGCCTGCATGGTGTTTCAGCCTCGCTGGCCTCTTCGTTGCTTGTTGGACACAGCGAGGATGCTCCAGCCTCAGAACTGCCGTGTTGCTATTTCCTTGCTCGGAATGTTCTTCCTCCGGGTATCTGCATGACTTCATTTAGCTCTATGCTCGAATCTCAGTTCCTTAGGGAGACTTTCCCTCTGAAAAGGGGGAAATCCAAAATACAATTTCCAGTCATTTGTTAATCCCTTACTTTGTTTTATATTGCTTCGTAGTAATTCTTAGCTAACTTTAAATATTTATCAGTTGTCTTTCTCCTAAAATGTAAGATCTATCAGAAAATACAGTTTTTAAAACTTTACTGCTGTATGCCCAGTATTTAAAACAGAGTTTCCAATAATAAATAAATATCTGTTGGAGGAACAAACAGACAAATGAACGAACGAATGAATGAGTGAATCATACCGGCACTGGGCCACGTGGGCCCTGGTGTTTGTTTGGGTTATGTGCACACACTCTCTAAACTGCTATTTGAGCCTCATCCTGGGCTGAGTTCTGCTGCTAACTGGCATCGGCTCTTGTTCTAAGGACACCAGTCTTAGAGATCGACTGCCATTCAACCAACGGTTTTAAAACTTGATATTGAAAATGTAAGATCATTTCAAATGCACGCTTTAACCCTCAAATGACTTCCCATTTGCATGTGGAAAATTCAAACTGCTTTTTCTGGCCTCCTGGCCCCGACACCCTCTGTCCTCTCTCTGCTTCTCTGAGCTCTTCTCCTTGCATCTCCCTTGGCTCTTTCTCCTCCAGCCACGCTTGGTTTCTTCCTGTTCTTTGAACAGCACCCTGGCTCATTCCTTAGAACCTTTATACTTGTGGTTCCTTCTGTCTAGAACCCTGTCCTCAGATTTTCACTTGCTTAATCCTTTGTAATTTAGTGCAAAGGTACCCTTTACAGAGAAGTCTTTCTTGATCTCCTCTACATCACCTTGTTTTATTTTCCATGTAGCACTTGTCGCTCCCTAAAAATTATCTCATTTTATTTTTTAAAAAAGACTTTATTTCTTTATTTTTAGAGAGGGTGGAAGGGAGGGTTAGAGAGAGTGAGAGAGAGACATAGACATTGATTGGTTGCTTCCTGCACACATCCCTACTGGAGATCGAGCCCACAGCCCAGGCATGTGCACTGACCCAGAACTGAGCCTGCAGCCTTTCACTTTGTGGGATGATGCTCAACTAACTGAACCACACCGGTCAGGGCTATCTTATTTATTTGATTAACTGTTTGCTCTCTGTTTCCTTTCTTCAGTGGAAACTTATTTAATTTTATTTGCTTGTATATATATTCCTAGTGTCTAGACAAACCGCGCTTGATACTTAACAGGTACTCAACAAATACTTGCTGAACAAAGGAGCGTTTCATCAGGAACGTGATCTAAGGGGTACGACTCTAGCCTTAGGTAGAAACATAGGTGCTCTTAGAAATAACATCGGCACTCTGGGGAACTGTTTGCAGTACCTTATAATAAATTGACTTTCTTCGCATTCACCCATGCTTTTCTGCAAAAACCTTCATTGTTTTTTCACGAAGAAGACACTTCAATTTCTCGTTTCTGTTTATAAGTAAGGTAGATTTTATCACTCACACTCTTTCTTTGAAGGCTGTTTTACTGTGATCTGCCCTTGTTATGTGAACATTGCTCCTCTTTTATGATGGAAGGTGGGTAGCATGTATCCTTCATTTCCAGGGGCTTCTCTCTTGGCTCTGGGTTATCAGCTTCAGGCAATCTCTGCTGCTGTTTCAGAGAAAAGTATGAGTCCTTAGTTTATTTGTATTATTCACACCCACCTGCTTTCAAAACCAATTTGAAACTTCTCTTAATGACTTTCTCCCCTTGCCCTTTGAATTTCCAGACCCTGTAAGCTTTCTTAGCAGTGCCACTGTGCCTGTGTTCCTCTTTGAAAAGTGCAGTGTTGGGTGGTGGGGTTGGATGAGCTCTCTGGGCTTTTATTATGGCTGCGTCACTTTGAACTGCACTTTATAAGGAGAGGCAGGTACTGATCGCTCACCTAAGGGCTCTTCAGACTCAGTCTCACCTGCCGGGTAAATGTCTTCACCTCTTTCAGCTGCACCTCTTCAGGAGACTAGGTTGGGAACATGATGTATACAGATTTTCTTTTTCATTGAAATTGTTATTTAAGTTGTTATGTATGAAACACGTAATACCATTTACTGATCACTTACAATGTGCCAGGTACTGGTAGGTACTTTATGTAAGTTATCTCTACAAAATTTCTATAATGTAGATATTAATACCCCTATTCTACATAAGAGAACAACTGAAGATTAGAACAGTTAAGTAACTTTTGCAAGATGAAATAATAAATAAGGTATGGGATTTGAACCCTGGTTAGTGTAGTCTCTCTCATCAGACACTCTGAGGCTGGCCTCAGCAAATGTATGTATTTCTATGGGTATAAGTCAACAGAGGGGGAGAAGCTCAACCCTGGTTGTTGGGTTAGGGATGACTAAGGAAGCTGAGACAGCTGCAGAGAGAAGCAATGCCTTCTTTTTACTTTCTCTGATCTGGGATATGTGTTGTGTGAAGATGCACATATGACACGACTGTTATGGCAACAGTAGGCAAATGGATGAAGAGATGGAAGACTCATGGATGGAGTCACATATGACCAGGGCCTTCAAGGCTATGTGAGGCTTAGCTCAGTCAACAGAGTGGAGGTTGAGATGATGGGTTTGCTTCCCAGGCTGAAAAAACAACTTGTGTGGATCCCTGAAGATGTGGTGCTCTCGAAAACTTTGAGCAGTGTGGAGAGACCAGAGAGTAGGGTCGATCTGTTGGTTGGACAAAGCCTGGAAATGAGGCTGGAATGTTCAGCAGAGGTCAGGTTATGAAGAGCCTTTTGTTCTTTGCTAAAGAGTTCAAAAAGAGTCCAGTGGGTGATAGAGCATCATTGTGGAATTGAAGAGGAGCGATGTGGTCCAGCTTCATTTTGGAAATCTTGCTGTGCTTGCATGGTGTCTCTAACCCTTACGACCTGACTAGGTATCATTGGCCAGATATATGGGGCTGCCATTTGAAGAATACCTTGTCTCTTCATCAGTAGACCAGCATTCTCACCAGGCTTACCCAGTGCCTCTGTATGGAAGGTGATACAACAAGGACAGGTAATGTCAGAGCTCAAATGGGGTTCTGTGAGTGGAGGGCCCTGTACCTCAGTCTTGAAAGGTGTTTTTTTTTAATTGCTCTTGAGATTGAAAAGAAGGCTGCCTTTGTCTCAAATGTCAAGGCATTCTGTAGATAAATTTCTACTGGAGGTCAATCAATGCCAATTTGAATTCATCCAGTAAACTCTGAAAAACAAAATTAGGTTATTGGCCCTATATTCCCTTGTAGCTAAAATTTGCTGAATACTTTGTCTTGTGTTCAGACACCCGAAGGGAAGAATGGACAACTTCTGGTGTGAAAGAGACGTGAACAGAGAAAAGGGATAGAGCAGGACAGGATTCTAACACCAAGCACAGCATTCCTGGGGCAGAGCCTTTAAAGTGGAAGTGTCCCTGGCATTTGTAAAATTCTTACCAGTTGGGAAAACATTGTCCAGACACATAGCTGAAGGCATCTTGCATGGTGCTCTTCAGTTTTTGATATTAGAAAATGTGATTAAAAACCTTTAAAAAGTTACAGGTTGAGAATGTTTAAAAATTATTTTAAATTTATTTTTGATTCCACAAACTCATTTTAGATTAAAATTTTGAAGTTACTGAGTAGTAAACTTGTTATAAGACCCTTTCCCCAATCTGACAAATGTGTCACTTTTATGGTAAAAGTCATGTGTGAAGGGGGCTACAAGGCTTTAGTGCACTTTGAGGTCCTACAGACCTGGCTTAGAATCCCAGATCCCAAATTTAGTGTTCTTGGGAAAGGACACTTCCACTTTCTAAATTTTAGTTTCCTATCTTTAAAATTGGGTCAAGCCTAATCTTGTAGGGTTGTTATAAGGACTGAATCCGAGTGATTATAAAGTGCTCACTATTGTATTTGGCATGTAGCAAACACTCAGTAAAAGGCAGTCATGGTGATCGTTGGGGTTTTTGAAACTCAGGTTTCCCAGCACCAGTCCTGCATCATCCTGATTTGCTGCCCACACTTCTCTGAACTCTGTCTGTCTCCTTCCTGCTCACATTGAAACAGTCACCTCTCCATTCTCATCTCTGAAAAATGCTTGCAGTTCTGACCCCGACTTGCTAGACCAGAGCACTCAACATATTCCTGGGTCTCCTGGGACTTGAATTTCAGTCCATCCTTCTACCCTGACATTAGCGCTTGCAAATGTCCTGGTAATGACTCTCCCTGCTTCCGTCATATCCCACCCACCTCCTGCTGGGGCAGGTCCCGAGACCTCCTTCCATGCAAACTACATGTGATAGGTGGAACGGCGTCTCTGCTCCCATCCTGGAAGACGTTCATGACCTGTTTTCCAGAACCTGTGCGTTAAGGTTGCCAATCAGCTGACCTCCGACTGGGAATCTATCCTGGATTGTCTGGGTGAACCCAGTGTAATCACAATGCCCATGCAGGGAAAGAGGAAGGCAGGAGAGTAAGGTCAGAGTGATGCATGTTAAAAAAAAAGACTCATATAACCATTGTCATCTTTGAAGGTAGAAGAGGCTGTGAGCCGAGGAACGCAGGCAGCCCCTAGAAGCCAGGAAAGGCTAAAGAATAGATTCTCCCCTGAGAAGCTCCGGAAAAAAACATCTTGGTTTTAACCAGACAAGACCCTTTTCAGACTTCTGACATCCAAAACTGCAAGAAAGCAAATCTGTGATCTTTCCTGCCACTGAATTGTTGGTAATTTGTTACAGCAGGAAAAGACTCTTTGGCCTTTTCAGGCAAGCTCTGTGCTTTCTGGTGGACCCACCGAGTCACGGATAGGAAAACGGGGTAATGTGGATTTCAGTGCACAGGCAGTTTATTACAAATAGAATCAGTGCAGTGATCCCCTAGCTATTTACTCCTATTTCTAAATGAAAAAAAAAAAAACTTTTATCAACCTTCCTTATTCTTCATTAAATACCATATTTTAGTATTTAGTGTTAACTACCCTGCCATAATCACCCATATTTTCCCTGCTGTCTTCTTTTGGTTTTAACTTTCAGTCTTATGTTTTTAGCTGACAAAAAAATTATTTAAAAAATCTCAAGTTACAGAAGCATAGAATATTAACCATAGAATGGTTTACAACTTTTATCTCCTTAAATATGGGCCCCTTTTATTAACTGAAGTGTGCTGTGACCAGATACTATATAAAACAGATGATGGCAAGTTGTTCAGGGGGAGGTGGATTGCCAATGGGGAGTGGACAGAATCCTCAATATTAAGCTTCACTCTCTGTGGTCTCCGCAGCATGGCATTGGCAGCCCATAGAAAACATCGTTCTAGACTTGAACTTTCCATTTGACAGATGGGAAAATTGTGGCCCAGAACGGGAGCATACTGAACTCTAGGGCACATGGCCAGTTAACACCAGAAGGGAGACGTAAGCCTGGGCCTCTGGACCTGACTTTCAGATTGTGTGTGTGTGTCTGTGTGTGTGTGTGTGTTTTATTCATTACATTAACCTAAATCTATATTCTTATTTTGTTTGATGTTTTTCTCATGGATAAAGTGAGAGACGCAAACATTCTTTGGTGGAAGGAGGGGGGAGATATTTTTCATCCAGGAAGTACAGGCTCAAACATGTATCAGCTGCTAAAATAATTTCTTCATTCTACTACAATCATAGGTAGTAGGAAACCGAGACTCAGGACGATTAACTGACGTACCTTTTATCGATTGTCAGCTCAGATCTCAACCAGCAAATGTTTCTTCTCATTCAAGGCGATGAAAACCCTCTTCCTTTGTTACAGTGTGGGAACTGTTGGCATAGTCAGAGAAATATGAAGATTTCGTATTTATAGGACCACACACAGCCAACATCTTGTGCTTGTTCAGATTACATTAGAGGAAAGGCTGGCCTTCCATAGAAATTGGTTAGAAATAACTAACTCCTTAGAGAAATCCCTTTGAGCAGGTGGGGTAAGTTATTAGGGCCCATAGAAGCCAACTTGGGAAATGATGGAGAACACCTCCAAAACCTGAAGGAAGAAGGATCCACCCCAGGCCAGCGCTGACAGTTGTCACCAGCCCTTCCTGAAAAAGCAGCCTAGACTGGTATCAAACGCATGTCTCCTTCTGTTTCCCCTGACGCATGCGTAGATAGTAAGTAGTTCTTATTCCAGAGTGAGACTCCAGTCATGCTTCACAGACCCACGCTTGGTATCTCTGCGTGGATCAGGCTCACGCTCAGCGGGCCCACACCTGTGTGGCTTACCAGCAGGCATCTGTTCTGATTGGCTGGAACCATGCCATAGCTGTCAGAGGATACTGAATGTTGAACAGTGAATATTGAATATTACCCCGGTATAAATACCAGGGTCAGTCAAGATTCTCGTCCTTACAGTGGGCCAAGCAAGGCAAACGCGATCAGTTACAGAATTTCTGAGTCAAATCTATTCTGATATGGGCGTTCTAGTAAGCGATGGGCCAGAATTCAAAGCCCTTGCTAACTGGCTTCTGCGGTGCATCCAGTAATGAAAGCATTTTTCAATTTGATGGGTTTCATCTGCATTTTATTAGTCTATATCTGGAAAAAATACGATTTGTACATCACTTTGCTTGCAGACTTGTCTTTATTATTCCTTCCCCACCTCCTGGGGTGGGTCCAGGATTTGATTTTCTCTTGGCTCTTGGCACATTTCTCATCTTTTCTCAGACCAGTTTACCCTTTGCGACAGTCCATCGGTCTCGCCTGCCCTGCTTATGAATACTCTGCCTTTTCCAGTTCCCCTTACCTCCCCTTTAATACCACCCACCTAGTCTTCCCTGACCTTTTCCAGCTCTCCTGGTGTCCCATCGCTCCCTCCTTATCCGTGCTGTTCGATTGGTTGCAATCCTGCAGATTGCTCTGACAGCATTCCTGTCGTAACCTGACCGGTCACAGCCGTTTCACTGTCTCATTGACCTTTTCTCGCGTAGTTCAGCGGGTTGTGTTTTTCTCCTATTAAAACAACAGCAACCACCAGAAAAACTACAAACATTAAATGTGCGGGCATTTTCTGAATGTTACCATTTGAGAGAGGATCTTGATGTGTGTATCTCCCCTGCTTGTGCCTGATGGGGTTAGAATGGGGGCCTGTGTAGACTTCTGACCTTCAATGGCTTCCTCGGAAGCTTGTGGGGTTCTTTGATGGGCTTATGGTCATTATTGATGAGTGTCACCACAGGGAGATGTAGATAGTTTTACATCCGGGGTCAGCACACTTTTTCTGTAAAGAACCACACTGTAAAATTTTCAGCTTCTCAGGCCATGTGCTCTCCGGCAACTACTCACCTCTGCTGTTGTAGCGCGAAAGTAGCCAATGGTAACACGTAAAGGAACAGGCAGGGCTATGTTCCCATAAAACTTATATTATAAAAAAACAGGCAGTGGGCCAGACTTAGCCTGAGGATCTTAGCTTGTTCACCTTTGTTTTAGAGTAATTTTGCCTTCTGGCTAAGTGGGAAGTAACCTGAGCTGGGAGATTGCAGATTTAGCTTTGATGGTCAGTATTTTTCTCAGGAGCTGAGTGAATGAACTTGGGTTAGTCACTTCATGTCTTTGGATTTCAACGTTCTTATATGCAAAATGAGCTTTTAATTATTATCATTAAATTTAATATTGTATACTATTTGTTTCACATTTCTGATTGTCATTTTCCAGCTGGTACAAGGATTTATAACTTAAAGGACTTGTTATTTTCTACTGCCTCAAGGATAATGTAGTATATAAAAATAATAATGAAGTCTTCATGTAACAAAAATCCAGATGTAAGGATTATGGTATAGGTGTTGTATTTCTCTCAATCAGTTGTCCAGGGCTGATTTGGTAGCTTCATGATGTCAGAGGGACTCAGGGTCCTGCCACCTTTCTGTCTCACTAGTCTCAGGGTATGGCTTTCATTCTCAAAGTCCCTTCCTGGTGTGTATGTGGCCACAGTAGCTGCAGCCATCATATTCACATTCCAAGAACCAGATCAGAGGAAGGGGCAAAGGTCAAAGGGAAGTCCTTCACATGACTTTCCTGGAAACTCCACCATATGATTTCCATTTATGTGCCACTCGCCACCTCCATCTTTTAGAAAATTCTGTGTTTGAAGTTGGCACATTACTGCTCTAAATAAGATTTAAAATAAAGAGAAAAAATGGATATTAGGAAGGAAAATAGCAGTTTCTGCCACATACAGATTTATATAATGGCCCAATTTTAGCAGACAGGTGACCCAAACCACAGCTGTGACACAGCATTTCTAGCTTACATTTGACATTTCATTTGGTAATGAAACAGTTGAGGTTACATAGTTAAACTAGGTTATGATATATTTCATTAAGAGAGAATTCTATAAGTAATCTTGTTTCCCTTAGTTTTCCTCATTCTAGTGCTGACTGATCCCAGTGTCCATATCAGGGGTAATAGTAACACAAAAAAGTGAAAACTAAGGTTGACTCTGTCATTAACTCTGACCAATTAGAACAGACACCAGCTGGTGAGACACCTTGGTGAGTACCAGTTGTTCTAAAGTAATGAAATGCATGGGAAACATTGGGAGAGACAGTAATACGTGGGAAGCAGTTGTGAAGACCAACCAGAGCCTCATTCTTGAATCAGTCATTTACTGTGCACACTTGCCAGAAATGGATGGGAAAGACACACCAATGCTGATCCTGGTCTTTAGCCACCCTCAGGAGGCGGCTGGTGTTCACTCTCAGTTTAGGCCTAAGATGGACCCTTCTTCCTTAGGTTTTAAAAATCAGCTCTGTTTCCTAACTTGGCTGTTAGTTACTGTAGGCTCTGAAAACCAATCTCACATGTTCAAAGGGAAATTTTGAAGATTTAGTCACTTATTATTGATTTCCATGGAAGGTAATCCTTCACTCTAATGTAATCCAATAAGCACGAAATATTTGCTCTCTGTGTTCCCATCAGTGGGAAATCCTCACATTTCTCTAACTCCAACTCATTTCCACTAGAATGCTCAGCTTTGTGGCAACAGTCCCCATACCGTGCAAAAGGAAGAGGGTTTTTGTCACCTTGACTGGGAAGAGACACTTGCTTATTGAGCTCTGAGCTGCAGGTGGACTCCCCATCGTGCTGCACACATACGATGAGCACTATGTAAGGTTGTACTTCCTGTGCGATTCCACTGAACCCACCTGCACCTCCTCCCAGCGACAGCAGCTCTGGCATTGCTGTCTCGTTTTGCACAATATTGTGTGAGTGACTTTCCTGAGCCAGACAGCACAGGCCCCTCAGATAATATTATTAAAATTATATTTTAAATAAAATATTATTAACACAATATTTTATTTTTATATTATGTATATAAAATGTAGGAATGTGTTCAGCCTTCCCCAGACCATCAGAGTAAATCCTGCATTTTCTGCTTAGTTTTTGATTTTTTTTTCTGGTTGGAGAGTCAAGAAACCAGAATGTGGGGTGGGGAGACAAGGGAGAAAAGGAGAAATCAGTGCTGGGCCAGGTGTTGGTGGGCCAGGTGGTGGCTAGGTGTGGAAAGAAAGATTTTTTTTTGTTTTTTAAAGTCATTTGGACTCTATATTTGGATCCTGCTCATGCTTTTTGAGAAATGCAGGGAAATGATTTTTTAAAATAACTTTTGCTTCTTGAATTGTCTTTTTGGCAGTAATAAGCTCCACAAATAAACTAGGAGGAACCTATGCAATAAAGATTATATTTTAATAAAATGTAAACTGAATGGGGTGATAGTTTTTTAAGAAGTTGCTATTTATAAATGGCAGCTTCCTTGTTTAGGTGGACAAACAAGCAGACTTGAAGCAGATCTTTTTTTTAGAAAGAGTTCCTTAAGTGGCTTTGACAGTTATACAGATGGAAGATTTAGTGGCTACTTTCCGTCCTTGGGAAAGGGTGTAAGAGGGCCTTTTGTCACCGCCAGTTCTTTGGAGAAGGTGGGTTCATTTGCATAGGGACCAAGAAGCCATTGGGAGGAAAGGAACCAAGGCCCTGGGAGCTCCCTTTTGAGGTTCAGAGTTAGTGGACACTCCCGGATGTGTTGCAGCGGTCCCTGGGGAGATGCACTGATGAATTAGAAAGAAGAAGCAGGCCTCCAAAAGGCACTCGTGAGCGACTGAGCCCAGAACAAAGACTTGGCTTGTAAATGTGAACTGAAGACTTGGAATTCTGGGTGCCCACACATGGGGCACCCCAGCTGAGGTACTGTGGGAGGAGGGGATTGTCTTTCCTCAAAGGATGTCCTTGGCTTGGGCAAGGAGCTGGGTCAGCACAAGCAGCAATAAGGAAGCATCAAGCTGAGTTTTAACAGCAGCAGGGGCAACGCAAACAGACCAGTGCTGGGCAGGAGTTCTTCTTCTTCTCTCTTTGCCTGATGGTTAGTAACAGAACCAGATGGTTCTTGGACCATTCAGGAAGGTCAAGCCCAAGAATGAGAAAATGGACATCCTACCAATATGGGAACGTTTGAGTGATGAATTGATGTGTAAAAATATTTGTACCCTGTCAGGGTGGTTCATACCCAGCTGCATTAGAAAATACAGATACAATCAAAGAGAAGAAAATGCACAAGATCCATGACGATTATTATAATACCTCAGCATAAATTGTCTTCTGGATTTCACTGTCATTACTATACATATATGATGGGGCATATTGCTTTGAAAATGGCTATTTTTTTCACCTAAAAATACTCATCAGTGAATATTCATTTTTGCATCATTTGCAATACTGGAAACATCCTACTTTTATTATTTATATATGTATTTATTTTTACTTTCAAGTTTATTTGGTATTGATTTCAAGTGCACAGCTTAGTGGTCAGACGATTATGTACTTTACACAGTTTTTTCTTTGATATTTCCAGTGCCCCAACGGGCACCACACACTGTTAGTGCGACCTCATTGACTGTGTCCCCTGTGCTTTACTCGCAGCCTCATGACCATTTGGTAACTGCCAGTTTGTAGTTCTTGGTCCCTTCACTTCTTCCACCCAGCCCCTTACCCCTCTCCCTGCTGGCAGCTGCCAGTTTGCTCTCGGTGTCTGAGTCTGTTTCAGTTTTAAAGCGCCCTATTTTCAGATGCAGTATATTTTATATACCGAATGTGTAGTCATGCTTCTTACTATAAAGACAATCGCATGACATTTCATTACCCTGCTAGCTGTGGACCTAACTTCGGTGGGAGGCAGGGTGAGTAATGGGTAATACAGAGTAATGGGTCAGAGTAGTGGATTTTAGATTTCGGCAGGCCTTGGCATTATTTCTGAATCTGCTACTTTCAAGCCATATGATTTCAGGGGATTTATTTAACTTTAGGTACTTCTAGTTTCACCAGGAGTAAAATATGCATAATAACTTCAACTTCATAGTGTTTTTGTGAGGATTAAAGTATATGAAGTATGTAAAGGGCCTGATACAGAACAGTGATGCAGCCAAGGGTAGGTACAATGATCATTCATTCATTAGTGCCATAACACTTACTGAATAGCTATCGAGTTTTGGTATTATGACAAATGCTTAGGCAAAAAGATTAGAATATGGACTCATCCTTCCCCTCAGGAGGCTCGCAGATAAGTAAAATCACAGTTACAGAACAAGGAGATACATGCTATAATATTGAGGAATATACACGGGACCAAAGTGTCAGGAAGGAGATGGTGCCTTGGCCTTCTGGCCTGTGTGCCACATAAAAGACACAGTTATCATGCACTCCTACTCATGTCTTTACTTCCTCTTTTCCGTAGGAAACGAGGAGCCAGTGTCAGCTTCACAAGCGTGCCTGTGTGCTTGCTCTGTGACTTGGAGCATGCATCCCCTATCCCTTAATTCCTTAACTGTACAGACATTGTTCAAGGCAAAGTGAGACTCAGCCTTATGATACCGGGGCCAGCCCAAGCAGTCCATGGACCATGAACTCACCTGAAAGGATGGTGTTCATTGGATAAAAGTATTATAATAGAGCTATATGAAGGGCCCTTTGGAGTTGTTCAGCCAAGGAAGAGGTCTGTAACTCAACCAAGAAATGGGACCCCACATGGAATTCTTGTTTTTCCTGAGACAGCTGATTTCTGGTACCCTGTTGGACATTTGGATGAAAATCAGAATGAGTAGTTACACGAATATAGCATTATTATTTGTATCAAAGAGATTCCCCTGGTTAAACCCCATTTCTGTTAGACAGGGAGAGAGTAGTCATTGCTTTTGTTGGACAACCAAAGATGAACTGACCCACCTGATCCATGAGGGATTTTGGGACAAACCAAACACCAGAGCTGGAACATAATACCTGTGCAGCCATGCCTACAGGGGGACCTCCTGATCCTCATCTAAAGAGTGAAGATCGAGCAAAGAACCTTACACTTTGTTCTACTTTGTATTAGAAGCATGGGACCAGCTCCAGGACTGGGACTGTTCTCTTGGTGTCTGCACCTAGGAAGAGTTCTAGAATGTTCACCTAGAGACCAAGGACTGAGGGATGAGGCTTCTCTGGACAGGACCATCCTTAAACACACACCACGTGTGCCTGACAACTGATGTGGCGAAAAGGTTTACTCTTTCAGGCCAATTTTGGTCTGCTCAGATTTGCTACCAGAAGCATTATGTCAACACAGACTCAGGACCATGTGCAGGATCAGTAGCATAGAAGCCCATGATTGTTCAGCGAGCCCATCACGGGCACGGGAAGAGGTGAGGGCTGACCTCTTAAAAGATGAGCGATATGGGCATAGAAGTGTTTGTAGAGATTCTTTATGTATTATGAAAAACAATCCTGTATCTATTTATGGATGCTTGGCACATTCAAACTCTCTACCTGAGACACAAAGGGGTCGATGAATGAACAGACAAATGATTATTTTTTCTAATATATAAAGAACTCCTACAAATCAGTAAGGAAGACAACCCAACAGAAAAGTGTACAAGGTAAACCAGCAGGTAATTCGCAGAAAGAAAATTGCCAATAAATATTTGAAAAATTGCACACCCTCTTTAATAACCAGGAAAATAAAAATTTAAATGATAATGAATAAGATATCTTGTGAAAAACCTATCAGATCAGCAAAAATTAAAGAGTGATGAAGTCCTGGACTGGATGGGATTGGGAAGAAATAGAAACAGTCATACGCTGTGGTCAGAAGTATGAGTTAGTACAGTTTTATAGAGGACATTTTGGCAGTGCCTGTTATAGTTCTAAATGACCCTATCCTTTGACCCAGAAGTTCCAATTCAGAATTTTGTTCTAGAGAAATACTTATACACATGCACAAATATGTACAAGGATATTCACTGCAGATGTCCACAATTTGTGAAAAATCATTAACAACCTACATGCCCATCAAGGAAATTAAAGAGTTTAATGTATTGACAATATGGGAATACATTGAGCTCTTTAAAAGAATGAGAATGGGATACATGCATATATATATATAGACGTAGGAAGATCTCTAAGATATAAAATAAAAAAAGGCTATTTGCCATATAATACATACAGTATTATCTCATTTATAATTTTTGAAATCAAAACAATATATTCATAGATGTACTATATGTGTATGTAAACATAATTTTTTAAAAAGCTTCTAAAAACAGAACCTGAATTGTCATGTGGGGGTACCTTAAAGGTGGTGGTGAAACTGGGGGTCAGAGGTGAAGGATGAAGAAGAACTTTTAATTTTTTACTCCATGTACTTTTTAGGTTTAAAATTTTCACCATTAGCATGTGTTCTGTAATTGTGTTCTAAGAAAAGGTGAGAGTTGGGAGGGCACACGTTTCATTCTAGAAACTACAAAGGGCCCCGTTGGAGATACGCTGGGGCCAGACTCTGAGAGCGCTGTCGGTCACGCTCCAGTTTAAATTCATTCTGGAGGCAATCGAGAGTTATTGAAGGGTTTAAGGAGAGAAGAAAGGGAGCCAGGCATGCATTTCCGATGGCTGTCCCTGGCGGCACTGGGAGGCTGGGGACGCGACCACTGTTCAGTATGGGTTTATTGAATGGATAGGTGAGTGAGTGGCTGATTTCTTATGGAAACGCCTGAGTGTGAAATCACGCGTGCCAGCCCTGAGACGACATTTTCCCTCTTCTCCCAAGTCAAATCAGAGGATGGTACGAGCAGCTTCAAGTCAGCTTGAAAAATGTAGAAAATGGATCCAACGTGGGTGAAGAGGCAAGTACGATGTGCTCAGTGTGGTGACTTGTGACAGGCTGCTATCCACTCCTCAGAGAGGTTTGGCACGACCACTACTTTGGTAGTAACGAAGTGGTAATATTTGCAAGTCGTTTATTTAGTAAAGAGAGAGCAGCCTTAAGATTATGCCTGCAAAAGACCCTGGCCAGTGTGGCTCAGTTGGTTGGAGTGTCATTCTGTAACTGAAAGGTTGCATGTTCGATTCCCAGTCAGGGCACGTACCAGGGTTGTGGGTTCAAACCCTGCTCTGGGTGTGTACAGAAGGCAACTGTTTCATTCTTCTCTCTCACATCAATGTTTCTCTCTCCCCCACCCTCTCTCTCTAACAAAGCAATGAAAAAATATCCTCTGGTAAGGATTAAAAATAAAGAAGATTATGTCTGTAAAAGTACTACCCCCACTTAGGGTCTGCTGATATACTTACAGTGGAGGGAAAGGGATGGGTACCAGACAGGGTGGTGGGAAATCAGACTGACCCAACACACTCAGAGGAATGCTATAAAGTCCTGGGAATCTCCTAAGTGATAGTAATAATGATAAAGGGAGCATCTTTTGTTATTCATAACAAGCCCCTTTCAGTCCCACCTGAGTTTATGTTAATAAAGTGACTTTTGAAAAGCCCCTAAAAATGGGGACTGGTTGCCAGGAGAACCAACCATGTGATTAGAGGGTTGGAACTTTCAGTCTCACTCCTCCAACCTTTGGAGAGCGGGGAAGGGCTGGAGGCTGAATGGATCATCAGTGGCTGATGAGCTAATCATTCATGCCTGTGCAATGGAACTTCCATAAAGACCCCAGCCGAGGGAGCTCTGGGAGCTTCCGCACCGGTGAGTCGTGGAAGTGCCAGGCAGGTGGCCAGTTCAGAGAGGCCAGGGAGCTCTGTGCCCTGTCCGCACACCTTGCCCCATCTCCACCTGGCTGTTCCTGAGCTGTATCCTTTTGTAATAAGCCACTTATCTAGTAAGTAAACTGTTTTTTCTGAGTGCTGTGAGTCACTGTAGCAAATTATGGGATATGAGGGAGTGGTCACAAGAGCCTCTGATTTATAGCCAGTTGCTCCAACACATGGGTTGTTATTGGACCGCTTTCACTTCTGTGCCAGGGGTTGGGAGCTGGCCCGTCCTGGCACGGTCCAGGACATTTTGCATGGCAGGCGACCTCCAGGTTCTTCACTTACCCAGGGGAAATTTCAAGAGCCGACTGGAATGAGAACAAAGCAAGTTTTATTCAGGTAGAGAAAAAGAAAGAGGCCAGGAGATGGGCACTGCTGGGAAAGAAGAGAAAGTGTGAGTCTGAGCGGATGCTGGTAAACTCGAGAATGAGTTGTACGGGGACTTTATGTTTTGGGGTGGGGGTGTCTCCAAGCTCTATGGTGCCCAATTCTGACTCTGCTTTCTGGTTGGGAGGGGGCCTTGTTACTGTGACTTCCCAGACCACAGCTGGGGTTTCCTGCCATTAACTGTTTCCCTTTGATCATGCCCAGAGCTGGGGGCTCTGGTGTGAGGATGCGGGCTCCTACTTCCTCATTCCACTTGTCCGGATTTTCCCCAGCTTATTTCTAACCTGCCTCAAGGGCATCATCACCTGGACTTGTGATTAGCTTCTGAAGTGGAGACAGCCTTGTGGGACCGAGCCATTAACCTGTGGGATATGTTGCCAATGCCAGGTAGATGGTGTCAAAATTAAGCTTTAGGACATCCAGTTGCTGTCTGAGAATTGCTTGGTGGGAAAAACCCTCACACATCTGATGACCAAAAGTGAGGTATTCTGTGAGTATTGTAGTAGAGTCTAGAAAAACAGGACGGTGCTGAGAGGAGAAACAGTGAGGGTTGTTTTCTACCCCCCCAAAAAAATAACCCTGAGTTGTAGTATTTGCTGATTTCCATGGTGTAAACAGTTTCACCATGGTCAGTTTCAAGCCACCACCAACAGTTCAACAGCTGGCTTGCAAAATCAGCTCTCTGCCCACTGGCCCTTGAACCGGAAGTATTGCTGGCGGAAATGGTATCCTTTCATGGGATTGCAAGGAAAGCATTTCTGGGGACCCAGGCATGGGAGGATGAGGTATAGTGGTAAGATTTACTGGGGTTGAAATAACAGACTTCCCCCAGGTTCCTGGTGTCTCACCTCCATCTGTCCCACTGTGGAAGAAGTCTAGTCTTGTCTTCACCAAGCCAAAAAGAAGGGCCAGGGTCCAAATACTCTGCGCCATTGGTTCAGTCCTCACCAAAGCTCAGTCCAGTTGAGTCTCTGTCCTCACCCAGCTAGCTTAGTCTGTGTTCCTGGCTGTGCTCTGGTCTGCACTGTGCTGCTGAACCCGGGCCCGGGTTTGGGTCTGTGGCTGCTGGGCCCACGTGGCTGCTATGAAGAGAGAGTGTTCGAACGAATGGGCTGAACGAATGGGCTAATGCATGTTGCCAAGCGAGAGGCCTTTGTTAAACTTTGACTATATTATCTTTGGCTTTCAAACTGACCAGTCCTTCCTGGGCTTGTGCTGGGCCTTCCCCTAATCAATCTGATTCTTTTCCCAGGCTAGGCTCCTGTCCTTTATGGTTGCCATCTTGGTTCCTCTGGCACATTCCTCAGAGTAGAAGGGCCTCCCCGTGTGCCACCTTGGCTTCCTCTGGGCATATGCCCAGCAGAAGATTTTTTCCTTTATTGTTGTATCTCTCCCTCGGTAATGGCCTGTCATACCCCTGGGAGACTGGAAAGCCCGTTCTACCTCCCTATGTGGGGGCAGGTAGCGGGCGGGACGGAGGGGTGTTAACGCCCTTGGCAGGGCAATGCTGCTGTCCTCTGGAGTGTGTGAAAATGGAGCTTTTGACCTAATTAAAATTAGCCAGTTTTTCTCGCTTCTCTTTTACTACCATCTAGCTACCTATGCTAACATTTAATGAAACATCATGAGTTCTGGTCTAACTTAGGGAACAGCTTGCCTTTGGTTAAGAGATATTATTAGCTTATTTCTCTCCTGCGTTTCTCCTCTACTTCAACTCAGGAAGTCTTTCCTGAGAGCACAAAAACCTCAGTGGTGATAGCCATTTATTTATGGGCGAGAAAACTGAAATTCAAAAAAAGTACCTTGCCCCAAATCCCGTATAAGGCAGTATATACATGGTTGCGATATCCTTCCAGAAGAATAGGCCTCCGCCAAAAAGGCCAAGTTTATCAGACCCCTGGGCACCAGACCCCTGGGATCAAACAAGAGACTCGTGGAAAGTCAGCAAAGAGCACAAGGTAGGTGTTTCGATAAAGATTTATCTCTCACACCAACACTTGTCCTGTTTATTAAAACACCACGTGCAAAGTGGTTTGTTAACTGCAAGTGCTGAACAAGTGCTAGTTCGTAACTGTTAATACCGATAATAAGCATAGTCCTCAGTCCTGTGTCACAGGTAAGATCGTCTCTAGGGTGGAGATGAGGATGCTGAGGGTCTGCAAGGTTTTTCAATTACTGGGGACCTCATGGCCTGAGAGGGGCTGATCGGAAGGAGAGATCTGCAGCCCATATTTGCCAACATCCAGAGCATTCTATCATGTTGCTTCTTTGTATGTGTTCTGTTCTCCCTACCGGATTACAACCCCGCTGAGGGGAATACCCTCCTCTATCTCTGATGTCTTTGCATCTTGCCTTGCTGCAGTTTCCAGGAGGTTGGTAACAGGATGCGATGATGCAGTCATCCGACGGATTCTCATACAAATTCCTTAGCTCTCTACTGGGAAAAACCCAGGCAGACTTTTCGCATCAGATGAAGCACTTGGAAATTGTAACCAAGCAAGAGAATGCTGTATACTAAGTTCTCCCCCTGTTCCTGAAAAAGCAGCCCAAGTGTCCTGTGAAAAAGTGGAGCTACAGCACCATCTCTATAAGGAGGGCAGCACATCTGTCAGGCCCCTGACTTGGGATGTCTGCTTTGGTCCTGCGCTCTGAGTCCACCTGGCGTGGTCCACGGCCTCCATCCTGAACCCCTCACTTGGCCTCCTCACACTGGCTTTCATACCTGCTCCCGGTTGTCTTCATTTCTGGCTTCTGATGCCAGGGATTATTTTCCAGCTCATGGTCAATCATTAATAACCTGCTGGGGAACAGAAGGAGGGTAGTGAGGGGCCCAGAGGGCGGGAGGAGGTGGCCTGAAGAGATATTTGGGGGTGGTGTGTGGTGTATATAAACTTGCATTCAAAAATTTTTTTCTAGTGTGTACATCTGTTTTTGCAACTATATTTTTAGTTCCCTGGGGGTGGAACCAATTCCTGTTCCTCAGAGTGAACAGTGCAGTGAAGAAAGTAAATTTTTATTGAATGAAAACGGATAAGAGGAGAGAGCTTGTGGGGCCACAGATAAATCGTTTCACAATCTGGATATCACTTTGATCATCTTAAAAATAAAAGTTGAATGAGAAACTCTCCAAAGCAGCGAAGTCTCAGGCAGGAGTCGGTAAACTTTTCCCGTAAACACCCAGAGGGTAGGAATATTTTAGGCTTTGTAGGGCAGATGGTCTCTGCAGCGACTGCTCGACTTGGCCCTGTGGCACAATTAGCAGGCACAGAACAAGCCAGTGTGGCTGTGTTCCAATAAAACTTTATTTACAAAAATTGGCAGCAGGCTGACCCTGCCATAGAGGAAGAGGCTTAGACCCAGGTGGATTTGACCCTCAGCTTGGACACCAACTGGCCGGACTTAGACAAGTTCATTAATCTTTTCAATCCTGAAGTTGTTTAGCTACAAAAATCAGGATAATATTACTCAGTTTGTAGGGATGGTTGCTGGGAAAATTAGATGAATATATATCAAGTACTCATCCCAGGACCTGGCATATGTGGTAACTGCAGCTTTTATTATTAGTTTTATTATTCTACCTCTAATATTCAAGGGGTCTAAGAGTCTAAGACTTCTGTTGGTATTTTTAGCTCAGGCTTTTCTGAGACATAGCTCCTATATGACATTTTTTTCTGAGAAACAATAAACAATTAGTTGCTTTCCTATCAGAACTTATACCATGTGGAAATATGAAGAGAAGCTTTGAGGACAGTGTTCTAAGTGGGCTGGAGAACTTGACTTTCTCCAGTGCCCGTCCTGGGCCCCCTGCCTCTGGCAGTTTCCCAGGCAGCCTGGATGTAGGTGACCTGTGCCCCTCCCTGCCCTCAGGGGGCCCACTTAGTCCCCTCTGTGTGTCACTCTGAATCATCCTTTTTAAAAAAGATTTTATTTATCTTTAGATGGGAAGGGAAGGAGAGAAGAGAAATATCAATGTATGGTTGCCTCTTGTGCATCCCCTGCTTGGGAACTGGCTTGCAACCCAGGCATGTGCCCTGACTGGGAATTGAACTGTGATCCTTTGGTTTGCAGGCCTGTGCTCAATCCACTGAGCTACACCAGCCAGCGCTAAATCATGCTTTTATCTTAGGCATTCTGTCACTGAGCCTCTAGCAGAGGACCTCTAGTCTGGCTTTTTGGGTCACAGAAGCATGGGTGTTGCAGGCAGGTGCAGAACACTGACTGTAAGAGATCAGGTAATTCAAGGCAAGGAGAGGAAACTGAGCTGGGTCTTTCGGAACCTGGGGGTGATGAGGAGCTGATGGTGGTATTGGGAGGCAATTATGTAAGGGTTGAGCACCTCATTCTGAAGTCAAGTTGCCTAGGTATGAATCCTGGCTATCACCCAGTAACTGTGGGGCCCTGCACAAGCAAGCATAGGTAGAGACTTTAATTGTTCTTATGACACAAGACTGAAGTGAGGATTAACTATGGCTGTTTCTTCCATCTAAAAAGCAGCTTCATATTTGGTGACTGCTGAGTGGCTTCTCCATTCCCTCTCTCTCCACTGGGGTCCCCTTTATAGACCTATGCTTGCCCATGACCCCAAAGGCTTACCTTAGCCTTAGAGTTTACATGACCATTTTGTTGTGTGAATGAATATATCTGGTTTGATGTTTGAATTACTTCTCTTGGCATTCACTCATTGTTCATTCATTCATTCTACATTAATTGGGCACCTATTATGTGCCAAGCATTACACTTTGTGCTCAGATTACAAATAAGACATGGTATTTGCTTCAAAGGAGCTGTTTATCTAGTGGGTGACAGAAGAGCAAACAATTTCAGTACTATGAAGAAGTGTCTGTCATAGAAAGACACACAGAGAGTAGGGCAGGTGACTCACATGATAAAGTCAGGGGGGTTTCTGGGAGGAAGTCCTACTTACAACTGGTTTTAATAAATAGGTGAGAGGTAGACAAGTTGGGAAAGGACATTCCAAGCAGAGGGGAGAGCATATACCATGGCTTGAATGATTGTCATTTGCTCAAGGCCTTACAAGGGATTTGTGTGACTAGAGCATAGGGTGAAGGGGAGAGGGTCCAGTGTCCTGGGGTGGGGAGGTAGGCGGGACCATATAATGACAGGCCCCATCAACCAGACCATGTGTCTTGAATTTCATCTTAATCCTGAGGACGGTGAGGAACCTTGAAGGGTGTAAGCAGGCAGTGGAGAGTCAGGTGAGGGGTCAGTGCAAGTGACACTGCCTGGGGCTATGGGACAGCCTCCTGGAGACATCGGCAGCAAACCAGCTCTGTCACTCCTGCAGTCAGAAGCACAGAAGGTGGAGCATTGTTGTTTCTCTTTCTTTTTGCATTCTTTTCTGTTTTGTTTTTTTTTTTTGAACAAAATCATAAGAAAATGTCATTTATGCTCTGAAGAGTGTTTTGCCCAGGGCAGAATTGGACGCCAGGCCCAACCTGCTGTACATTGACTGTTTGAAATGAGGCATCGGTGTGAACAGGCAGTCCACTATTTCCTAGGAACCCCAGAACTTTGGG
>PVKM010015424.1:0-27923 GCA_004027735.1 Carollia perspicillata
ATGTTCCTTGATAAGCTTGGCCAATCAAAATGTCTCAGTCAGAAGTAACTGGTCCAACAGCCATGACCTTTCACTCATTTTTTGTTTTTGTTCCAAAGCTACCTTAGTGGTCCTTTGAATCATGAATGTGTTAAGTGGGAGGAGTCGTAAATCAGCCTTTTTCAGTCTGCTGCCCCACAAATATCTGTATTTAAATGAGAGGGGGGTTATTTTAGGCCACACTCAACAGGACTTCACAGTTGTTAAAAGTCGGCCTTCTGGTGATTTGATAACTGAAATATGATGGCCTTTTTCTAAAATATTGATGTCCAAATATAAAGTTTATATAAATATATACATACAGGCATGAAATATTGCAAACAATAAAGAAAAATGAAATGTTTTCAGAGTAAAATAAAGCCATTGGTATTCCTTAACAGATATTTTAAAAAGAGTTTATTTGAAAATACTTGTATTATTTCCATATAAAATTAGATCAATGTCTTTGCTTCTCTGTTTATTCAAATTGGAAACAATAACAAAGAGCAGTGAAGGGTATCAAATGCACTTGTGACTTGCACAATCAGGTGAAACTCATTCATACATTTCTTGATGAATGTGAAATATATAAGAACATGTGTTCTGTGAAGATCCAATGTTTATAGTACAAAGCTTGAAATGTATTAATTTGAGATAAAATATGCCTGCATTTCCACGCAAATAAGTTTAGAAATAATTTTTAAGGTAACTTTTTCCAAATGAATAGTCCAGATGAATAGTAAGTGGGTGTTTCCAAAACTATCCATTATTTAAATGAAGTCTGCTTTTTTGGAGGACACATTTTTACAGTGTGTCTTAGCCAATAGAAATAAAGAGCCAGATTATGGTGTCTATCACATGTCCAGACACACACCCAGCTGAATATGGCAAAAATTCTCTTAAGCAGGGCTGGTCAGACATTTAGTAGAAAAGGCAGCCATCTACACGACGTGTGTTGGGAAATACAGGAGAGCATCTGTGCCAAAATAAGATGTTCCTTTCTTCTTGTTCTTATTCCCATTTCACCTGTAGCTTTGGAATTCTAACCACTAGTCATTATTTTTGTGCATCATTGAAAATGTTTACCAGAAAAAAAAGTATTATCTAATAAGCCACTAATAAGTCATTAACACCTTACCTTGAAAGAAGGGCAAGGAATTAGTCAACATGTATGAATGACCCATGGACGTGGACAGCAAGGTGGGCAACGAGTGTGGGAGCAGGAGTTGAGTTGGGCAGGGGAGGGAAAAGGTGGGAACATTGAGACATCTGCAACAGAGTAACAATAACATATTTTTAAATAAATACATAAATCAGACATACAGATAGTTTACTTAAAGGCCCTGAGAGAGTATGGTACCAAACAGGTAATTTTGGTGAGGGTGGGGATTTAAAAACACAAGTATTAGGCCATTTTACAAGAAGAGCCCCTAAAACACTGGGTAATTTGTCAGAATTTCAGAGGGTCGTAAATGCAAAGGTTAGAGGAGATGGGGATGAGAGAAAACCTATGGCATCATTTCCCTCCAAGCCAGCTAATAAAATCTGAGTGTGACTGACAGCCTTTGGAACACTAATAGTACGTGGTTTACACTCTCAACCTACATAATCTAGGCTCCAGTGACGGCTCTTAATGCTTATTCCTAATGACAATTTTGAATGAGGTATATGTTTCTCAGTACCAGCAGGTACCTGATCTTAGTCTGAACCAAAGTGTAGGGACTAGGCAACCCAATGTTAACATTTTACAGTGAGACAAACATTAAGTGTAACATGTGTACAATGCCATTGATCACATTATTCATACAAAGCATATATTGAATTATTAAAGTTGCATCCAGATAGTTCTGAGACAAGTGATTAATGTCACTTACAATGTGTATATGTGGTTGTGGGAGGACAGGCAACATACTGAGTGATTTGACTGAGGTGACTAATTCAGGCCGATGATCTGACAACCCTGGCCAGTAATCCTGTTCCAACACTTAGACACACTCACACTCACAGCTAGCTGAGTGCTCAGCACCTCCAAGTCCTTTACACTATTGGCCTATAATCACACGCATTGCCCTTATATTCAATAAAGGGGACTTCAAAATAACAGCATTTTATTGAAAATTACACTAGAGGAAATTCTCTGAAGTAAATTAATGATAAAAGAATAAAGCCATTAAATGAATATATTTTTTCATGCTTCAGGGCTATGTGTTTAACAGTTTTCTAACTGTTCATTCATTTATAAAAAATATTTCAGATATTATCTCCTAGAGTTGAAATTAGATATTTAATTGACTGGAGGGAATGAAAGCGGCTCACTTTTAGATATGGCAACTAATTTAAAATATTTCTATAAAATGCTTCATAAGACCACCATCAACCCAAATTCTTGGCAAACATTCTTGTGTGTATATATAGTTGTTTTTATAAATGTCATACTGTAAAAGCTAACTCCTTCAGAAACATGTTTATCTTAATTAGTAAAGTCAACAGACTTCTAATGGGAAGAAATGGGTATTTTTCTCTGTGGTATCGAAGGCATCAAAGGCCCAGTTCTCCTGCCAAACCAATCTTCCTTCCTGCCTGTCTTTCAAACCCAGGTGATTGCAGACAGCTGAACAGGCATTTTCCCCAAAGCCTCTGTTGACCTGGCTTCAGTCTCTCTCTCTTCCTCTCTCTCTCTCTCTCTCTCTCTCTCTCTCTCTCTCTCTCTCTCTCTCTCTCCCCACCCCTCTCTCCTTCTCCCTCTCCCTCTCCCTCTTTCTCTTTCTCTCTCTGTGTCTCTCCTCTCTCTCTTCCTGTGTGGTTTTCTATTTTGCCTTTTTTGTGTTTTTGCCCCAGGAAAACTAGGGATATTCATGACACTGAGGCAAATAATGTGGAATTAACTAAATTCTTGAGGCCTTATCCTAGCAACAAGACCATCACCATCTGTTCTGAAGACAAGCCAGCCATTATCCACTGCATTCTTTATACAGACTCCATCACCTGTGAGGCAAAAACACTGCCCCTTTTTTGGTTCTCTCTTTGTCACAGAGAAAGTTGTCTGTGTCCTTCTGATGCAGTAAAACCTAAAGAAAGCAAATACGACTAGGAGCACGTACAGCCAATTTAAAGAGACTTATCCGAAGGCCCTAAAAGGCCATTCCAGAATATCTGATAATTGTCATCTGTGCATAGTAAAACGGGACAAAAGTGTATTGTGGATATCTCTCAATAGCTGTTCTATTTTTTAAATTAGAAAAGAACAAATGGAATGTGTATCTGTAGTCTGGTAGTAAAATAATTGTAATATTTTTGCATTTATTTTAGCATCAAAAATTGAATTCATTTCACCTTTTCAAACCACATCAAAATTTATGTTTGGAAAGTGGCATTAAAATGTTATTTCAGTGACTTCAAGGTAAGAATCAATCTGCTTAGACAGCTAGGGCAATCCAGGATGAAATTTTTTCCTTGGGAAAATGTTTAAAACATTAAGGACAGTAGCTTGGTTATACTTTATGGAGTAAAATTTATATTATTAGGAACAAACAAGGTCTATTTCTGCTCTCAAAATACTTTAGTACAAAGGAAGACAGTATCTGTAGAGAGACATTTGAAAACCCCAGCCAGAGTCTGAAGTCCAGATAAGGGAAAATAGGAGACAATTCTGGATGATTTTCCTCCTAGAAAAAAATACACCTAGAGATGTGATCCAATAAGTTAGAAAAATTAGATCTATTAAAGGTCTACTATGTACCAATCACTATGCAATGTGTTTTGAGGTTTTTTTTTTTTTTAATTTGACATGGTTTTTGGTAAAAATACACCAACAAATAAAGTGTTCCTCACATCTTAGAAAATATTAGCTCTATAATTATCAGTAAGATTTGCTTGATGTTTATTTTTTAAATCTCTTTTTTCTACTCTATCTAATATGATACTGGTTAAGAGAGTGGCAGGCAGACTGAGCAGTCATTTCCATCACCCATTTAAAGATGAGGAAACCCGGGTTCAGACAGGTGGCCTGGTTTGCCCAGGGCTCCCTAAGCTAAGAATCTAAAATCTATCAAGTCCAAATTTAAGACTTCACTCTGCCTTTTAAAAGGCATTATTTGCAGTTTTCCCATCAAACAGGGAAATACAAATGAATAAGAAGACTCAAGCTAAAGCAGTGGTAGCTTTCCATTCTCTTGGACAGATCACTGACATACCTGTTGGCTGATGTTCGAAAACAGCATGCGTGTCCTCATAGACTCCATTTGCATGAGCCAATGTTCCTGAAGTTACTTGTAAAATACAAACTGGAGTTACCAGTGTGGTCGTACATAATCTTCCTTTTCAGATTGCACCTTGTATTCCTATCACTGGGCATGAAAAATCCCCTGCATGTTTCTCACATGGCTTTTGCTAAAAGTATTTCTAGACACAGACACAGTTGAAAATCTTCGCCAGTGATTCTGAGAAGCAGCTAAGTCATCCTCTTCATTCCATCCGTGAATTTGCTTAATCTGAAGGGAACAAAATCCCAATGTTTGGCTAGTTTCAATGAATGGAAGAAACACATATGTCTGGTTATACCACTTCAGAAAAGAACAAAAGCACACATGGGAACTGAATAAGATGTACAATCAGATCATTGAAGGATGTTTTGGTCCCACTAATAGGTATTAAGATGGTGTAAGAAAAACAGATTCCAGAATAATTGCCTCTAGCCAGTTGGGGCCACTTGCATATATAAAAATATTATAAAATAAAATATTTATCAAGATATAAAGATATGTGCAGGATGAATCATAGATGCCACAGATATGCAAAGTGGGATGAGAATTGAGTAGCATATCTTAGCAATGTAGTTAACTCCATTTTAAGGTAAAAGAAAATAATTTTTCAGACAATTATTTCCCCCAAACAAGATATAACTATAACTAATATGAGTACAAAAGCAGTTATGCAGAAATCATTATTCCCAATCCTCATTTTCAGATTAACTTAAAACAGTTGTTAATAATGCTAACAGCGATGTTTTGATCCTCATGTGGCCTGATGACCTTGCTTTCTCTGCTTCTTTAATATGTAATACAGAGTTTCCTCACAGTCCCTTATAAACATGTACTGGTGGTCACAAAGGGGAAAGAAAGGGAAAATAATAGGATAGACCGGCAAACAAAGGAAATGGCATTTATACTCCTCAATTGTAAAACTGAACATAGGGTATAAATGTCTTGTCCTTGTAGCTGGAGTGATCAACCCTTCTGGTTCACCCAGAATTTGACCCAGATGCTGGATGAGGGACTTTCAATGCTACGGCTGGGAAATCCCAGGCAAACCAGGGTAAGTTAGTCACCCTCCTTAGCTGTGAAATAAGTCTGCTTGAGGTTTAATTTGGCACCACTACTTAAAGTCTTTAACATTTTTAAATAAGATGTTTGAGGAAAACAGGACTAAAGAGGATCTGGGTGTCTGTCTTGAGAGTCAAGAGCCCCAAAACACGCATGAGTAGCAGAAATGTGGGTTTTCAAACTTCTTAATTGCTGCAAGTAAATGTGATTTTTGCCAACACCAAGACCACTGCTGGCCTCACCTCTTGACTCATCTGTGCTCTGTCGGAAGTGATTTATTTGTCTTTCTTCAGTTTCTGTCTACAGCTGAATTATCCACTCACCCTATTATGCCTCTGCTTCCCTTTACTAAGCAGGAGTGCCTAATAATTTGTTTAAAAAACAATCCCCACCCCACCACTTTTTTTTAACTAACATGGAAATGCTACCCTACAGTTCAGGGAAAGAAATAAAATTCAATGGATCCTATTGGATATTGTCAGGGCATCAACTCATTACACTGTAAGTTGACTTTTAAAAGGGGGGGAAGTATTAAGAACTTGTCTTTAGTTACTTTGAGGTAATTAAATAGTTAACAAAATAATTTTCTTTTAGAAAAATTCTAATAATTAACTACAGACAGAATGATAAAATTAGAAAAATCACCACTTGCAACCCTGTAAAAATGGTGGATATAAGCAATGATCATCAATGAATATAAAATAATTATTGAAAAGTTATTGCAGAACTTTAAAACACAGGACTTTAGACTTTAAACTTTTATTCAAGTTCAAAATTATTTAAAATGGGGCAACTAGACTTATTGGGTTGATAACTTTGTAAGGTATATAAATGTCTAATCATTATGTTCCATACCTGAAACATATAATATTATATCTCAACTATAATTGAAAATAATTTAAATCAAATTAAATAAGTAATTGAAATTTTTATTGTAAAAAAGATAAAACAATATAAAGTGAATGTTCCTTTTAAAAAAATGAAACAAGATAACAAGAAACAAGAAACAAGATAAAAAGAAACAAGATTTGGTTTGATCAATTATTATAAGCATCACACACAAGGCATACACAAAACCCTATATTAAATGTTCTAGCCTGCAGAAATTAAACCAAAAATCTGTTACTAATTGTAGCAAATGCCTTGGGTTCTCACATCTCATCCTCTGCCCACCTGTGATCTCAGCTGCAGTTTGAGGAATAGTTCCAGTTCGCTGTAAACAAGCATCAGCTTCCAGGAAAACTCCCAACCAAAGGGACAGGAGAGTCAGTGGTAAGTTCCAGAAGTATTCTCTAAGCTTCTCAGAGACCCCCACAAAATAGAGCCTTGAGGTCATCAGCAGGTACCTTGACAATACAACTTTAAATGATCTTTCTTTCCTGGCTTACTGTCTCCACTACCTCAGTCTTCTTGTGGAGTCACTTTCCAAATAAATAAGGCTCCTTATTGCAAGCCCTGCTTTCAGAAAGCTTTAGCTAAGTCATTAATGAAACCTACATGTTACTACCTATTTCCAGGAAATATAGGAGATAAAGGAACAGCTTGCTGTTGGCTTAAGAAATGTCCAACCTTCCCAGGGCAAATGACTCATATTTCTAACAAACTGACTGCGTGAAAAAAAGGGACAAGAGAGAGGGGAAGAAGTGGGGAGGGAAATAGGAAGAAACCTTTTAAAGAATTAAAAAAGACCTAAAATATAATAACCAATACAGTATGTGGAGTTGCTGAATTCTTATTTGAGTAAACCAACAACAAAAAAATCTCAGAAATGTAAGGGGGGGGAATTTAATATAAACTGAATATTAGGTGATGCTGAGAAATATTTGTTACTGGTATTAGGTTGATTAGCAGAATTGGTTATATTTTTTAAAAGCTGTACCAGATAAAACATATACTAAAGTATTCATGGGTGAAATAATGATATTTTGTCTAAAATTATTTTAAAATATTCCAGTGACACCAAAAAATTAAAAAGTAAGCATTAAATGAAATCAGATTGATAAAAAGTTGATAATTGTGGAAGGTGGTAATGGAAATAGGGAAATCATTATCATCACTATTATCTCTACTTTTGTTATGTTTAAAATTTTATGTAATGAATAGTTAAGAAATAAAGATTTAGTGTCTTGAAAAGACCCTAAATTGAAATGCATAAAATAAATAAAATAACATCAACTTTAATTTATGTCTAATTTAGTTGACTCAATCACCTAATCTAACCTGTCAATTTCAGTTTGAATCCAGCTGTGAGGGGTGGGGATGAAGCCAGTGCAGCAGCCACGGTGGTACTACCACTAGGAACCATTCAGGAACCCCAATGTTTGTCACCTTCTTTGTTACCAGGAGCAAATTTCCGGGTAAGTTATTTTTGTCACTGGTCAGCACACTCTGAAGGCCTCCTGTTACAGACTGAGCTGACTGTGTTTCCTCAAATCTTGACTGTCGAAATCCTAACCCCAAAGTGACGGTAGATGGAGATGGGACCAGGAAGAGCACCCCCCAACCCCTGCCTTCTGAGAGAGGACAGAATCCACCAGTACCTTGATCGCCAACCTCACAGTTGCCAGAGCTGTGACAAATAAGTGACTGTTGTTTAAGCTTCCCAACTACCCAGTTCATGGTATTTTATTATATCTGCTCAAGCAAACCAGGATACCTCCCCAACTTCCGTGTGCTGAGGAGACAAAAAATTATTTAAATATTAGGCTAAGCTACATATAATTAGAAAAATAAAAAATAACACCTTATATTTCTATTTTGAAAGTCCTTTCAGATGCATTATTTCTGTTGATTCCTAAAGAATCCCCAAGAGTAGAAGTCATATGTATAAAGTCAAATTATAGCGAATACAAGTCATATAATAATAGCTGCTTTACATTTTGCTTTTCATATAGGAATTCAGAGTTGACCATACTTGGAAATGTAACACCCAACAGGGAGCTTCTTGAGGGAAAGGATTTTTTAGAAGTATTCATTTTTGTATCTATAGCACCAAAAAAGCATTTGACACATTGTAAGCACTTGATAAATATTAATGCTTAACTTTCTTTTTTGTTCGTTTCCTTTTTAAAAAATTCTATCTATCTAATTTTAGAGAGAGGGGAAAGGAGGGAGGATGAGGAGGCGAAAACATCAACATGAGAGAGAAACAGTGATCGGTTGCCTCTCATATGCACCCCAACTGGGCACCAAACCCACAGCCCAGGCATATGCCCTGACTGAAAATCAAACTGGTGACCTTCTATTTTTGAGGAACAACACCCAACTAACTGAGCCACACTGGTCAGGACTAATGCTTAAAGTTCTTTAACTCTTTTACTTAAGGAGCAGTTGGGTCATCTGTCTACTCTCATCACTATTGACATTAAATTAGTCTAAATTAACTTCACTGTCTTTTCTGGAATTTCTGACTGGTCTCCTCACACCCACCATAGGCAATACCATTACACTACAGACAGTGTACTTTACAAATGCAAATATGACCCTATAACAGCACCCACCCAGATACACACATGTATACCTAAAATCATTCAATTATGATTCATAGCCATAGGGCTGTTATTTTCTAAATATGTTATTACATATCTATTTTGATCATTTGATTAATAAATGTTTTACCTAACAGACTTCAAATTCCATCCAGGGGTGGTGAGTGGAGGGGAACAAAGGAGGAAAAATCAGGACAACTGTAATAGCATAATCAATAAAATATAATTTTTTAAAGATCCATTCTTAGCACAGGAATTGAGTTTGTTTTGGTCTTCATCTCTATCACCTAGGCTCTAGCCTAGGACACAGGGTAGGGCAAAAGCAGATTTACAGTCATGAGTATGCAAAATACAGAGTTTATTCTTATATTATTATGTATTAATTATTATATTATTTTTCTTACAAACAACCATAATCCTATTTTTGACCACCCTATATAGTGGTCAATAGTATTTGTTAAAATAATTCATCCAGTAGCCAAATTTCAACTCACTTTGAGTTATTATAGCATGCTAGTTTTATTATCCAAAATAAACAGGTAAAATAAAATAGTGGAGAAATACTGTCATCAAATTAATACAATTGTTTCTGCTTGCTAACCAATCACTGCAACACCCATAAGGTTGCAACTTATTATTAACAGAAAAGCAGCAATTATATCTCCTTGACCCAGAGTGACCCTGCTTGTCAATTCAAGGGAGGTACTGAAAGAAATCCATTATTTCGCCTTTACCTACAATGGTTGTATAAAAATTGAAAGTATATTTGAGAGCTTTCAGGAGCACAAACAATTCTTTATGGTCAATGGTCAGTACAGAGAAGCAAAAAAAAAAATGTTCTTATCCTAGTAAAAATTTGAGTCATTGGATTTTTAGGTCTTTGGCAAAATCCATTCTACAGGAAAAAAAAAAAAAGCAAGCATATAGGAAATTCAAACTTACCACAGGTAAATTTCAGAGCATGTTATTTGAAAGCAAGGTAACTTTGAAGAGTATTCACAAACCATTTCCTTTCACTCTCAGCCCCAGGACATTTCAAAGGGCATGGGTTTCCACCTCGTTCCATGATACTCCTGGAGGGAATGCCTCTTTTCCTTCTCTCACTGGTACCATATCTCCTGTCATCATCACCCATGTACTGTGTGTTTCTCTTATGGGATTATAAACCTGTGAGTTCAAGATCTGAGTCTATGCATATTGTCTGGGTAACAGTATGTTCCGTAATTCAATACCCCTTTGCTGAATCCACTGTGTCAAGTAGAAGATGGCACCAGTGCACATGAGGCAACAGTGTCAGGAAAAAATAGTCATTCAAGGAAGAACTGGTCCACTTCCACCAAATGATGAATGGACAGAGTTTATCTTTGGAGTTCCTCTTCCATGTTCTCAGCTCTGAAAACCTTTGTTAATACTCCTTTTGGCTTATCACCCCATCCTGTTCATGAGATTAAAAAAATACGATGAGTTTTGCTTATATGTATTAATGCAGTGAAGAATGTAAAACATCTAATTAATTTTTTATCAGTTTAAAGTCAACCTTTATTTGTAGGGATTATCATTAAATTACAACAACTTAAGATATTGTAATGGAATAAATTCTTGGAAAAGTTTTTATTGAATAAATTTTTAGAAAAGTTTTCACTATCTATGGAAAGATGTCTGCTTAAAGTTCATAGAATGTTACAACAAGAAAGACCTTCAGATAATTTCTGGTTTAACACCCCTACACTCAGGAAAGTTAAGTGATGTTATTAATTACTTATAAGAGAAATATTGGTTGAGTGTTTCCTATAGTGGGCACTGGGCAAGGCACTGGGAACACAAAGATGAATAAGAGTAAGTACCTGCTCACAATGAGTTCCCAGTGCAGCAAGGCACATAGCCTCTAGGCTGAGGAGAATTGTGTCTTCAGCATGTAGAGGCGATATTTGCAGAACTCAGCATTTTGAGAAACTATGATTTCTCACTGATCATCCTGATGAGCATATTAGTACCCATGGCTTCCTCACGTCTCTCCACAGGTACCATTGTTTTAGAACATATTCCATCTGAAAAGAAATAATTCCCTGAAGAGTACACATTTTTAATCTAAATAGCACCCTTTCTTTTTGAAATTTTAATTTTTGGAACTTAATACATAATCTAGTGTTACCAGAACAACCACATCCACCAAAAATCATCTTAAAGTAGCTATAGAACCCCAAATGGATAATGAGTTCTTACAGAGTTTTCCCAGTTATGGAGAGGAAATCATTAGTAATTTAAGACAGAAATAAAGAAATCATCTAATTAATGTATTCAGAGATGAATCTTAATGTCCAATTATTCTACTGATTTGACACAACTTAGTAACAACATAACATAGTAACATTGTATTAATGTTGGAAGAATTAGAGGGAAGGTAGCCAAGTAGAGGAAGGGACTAATTTTTTAATCTTTTTTTTTTCTTTTTTGAATATACAATAAGCAAATCTCTTGCTTAAGTTTATCATATTTAAAAAAAAGTAAATCCACAGAATTAACATAAAAACCATACTGTGCTAAAAAGTCAGAATTCCTTCACAATTAAAGCTTATAAAATATCATTTATGCAAAGTCTATCAGTTCAATTCATTAAATATTAACAAATGATTTTTCTATCATTCAACAGTCTCTTAGTTCAGCTTCATTGATTGATTTAACCAATGTCTATTTAAACATGTATAATTTCCATATTTTGTAATTGGTCCAATATTAAATGATACTCACATAGAGTAAAACATTAATGTGCCAATATCCTTCTATATCTGGGCTCCCATTTCTTAAGCGATCCAAATAAAAAAATGTTTTTTAACCTTTAGTACTTTTTGTTAAATAATACACAGCATTAGCAGCAAAATATTTGAGAGTGCACAAAGGTATTGCAGCACAAATCTGCCCACATTTCTATCCCTTAGTCTCCCAGTTCTCTACCAAAGAATATATATCCAAATATGTTTTTTAGAAAATTCAATCACCATAATCAATAGCTGGTTATATTTTAAGATCATTTAGCCACATCTCACTTTTGCTCTTTCCTTCATTAAACAGTATAAAACCAATAAATGTGTTAAGTAAATACATTTCAAAATAAGAATATCAGGAATATTTTAATTTTTTTCAAAGGTAAACATATCCTCTGGTTATTCCTATATTCAAGAAAGTTTCATTGTTTTAGAAGATATTTTTGAACTGCTCTGTAGTATAACTCCTATTTATGGTGTATCTCTCTCTCTCTCTGAAAATATTTAAATTACTTTTTTGTTTTTTATTGTTAATGTTTTGAGCAAATATTTACCTGCTTTGCCCCATCAGTTGGGCCAAGGTTGTTGTCAGTGCAGCATGCGGTTTTAGTGAGATGCTGCAGAGTCAACAGTTGTGTTTAAGATGACTGATACACATGTAAATGTCTGAAGGGTCTGTCTATCCACAAATATCTTGAATTACAGTTTCATTCAGAGTACACATAGAATCTGACCTCAAGAAATATAGACTATCTGAAGAGACACAATGCATGTAGATAATGTAGATATGGCATTGTTTTTAGTAATCAATAGACAACAAAAAAAAAATGCAAGAATTCAAAGGAGAGAAAATGACCACTATAGGCTAATTGTCAAGAAGGCTTTCTTTCATTTTTAGGAAAACAGGGTTTAAACTAGGTACCCAAATGTGTGTAAAAGACAGATTTTTTTTCAAAGGATAGTGTGCACTACGGCATGAGGATGGAGATCTAGAAGGCTGTATAAAGGATAGTGAGTCAACAGTGTGGCTGGAGTAAAAAAAATTAATAAATGGGAGTAAAGGAAAATCAGGTTAGAAAAGCAGTTTGGAATTACATTACAGGAACCTGGGAAAGGCTAGTTAAAGAATTTAGACATTATGTGTCAGCAGGGTACAGCTAGCGGTAATTTTCGATAAGAGATGACATGATAAGAAATGATGGTTTTAAAAGATTAGTCTGAGGGTTTAATTTTTTCTGTTCATTCATATTTTCATTTATTCAACAAATAGTGATTTCCAGTATTTGAATAATCAGGCATTGTACTATAAATACAAGCAAAGATAAGCAAGATACATTTCCCATGCTCAACATGCTTTTATTCTAGAGACAGAAGTAAAACAATCCATGCCATTTACTGTAATATATAGCATGGTGAAACACCTCCACAAAAACTTCGAATGTAAAGAATGCAGACTTCCAGGTAATACTGGTGATCAGGGAAAACCCTGGCAGAGCCAATTCTGAAACTTCCACTGGAGGGATCAGTATAGTTTACTGTATGAACTTGGACAAGGAGAGGCAATGAAGACATTTTAAGCACACAGTAAATATTCATGCAAAGCCAATAAAGCATAGCACAGTGGAATTCTCTCTTCGTTGCCCAATGTCATGTCAGTTTGGTCCATCTGTCAATTCAGCTGCAGCTATGATATGTAGTTCTGTGCGATGTCATAGCTCTCATCCCAATCAAGCTTCAGGGACTTCCTGGAAGTTCTGGAGGCCACTTAGCCTCTTCACAAACACAGTCTGGAGGTATTGGGTTGTTACACCCAAAGGCATCCTTCAACCAGTGGACAAATGACTTAGCCTCCTGCCCTTCTGAGAATTCTAGACATATTATAGGTATCTCAGGGGTTTTAAGGAATGAAGCCCTATTGTCCACTTCTGGAACTTCAATTACATATCCTAACAAAAACACCCTATCTCTCTATTCTTGCCCCTCATTTCTGCTTCCTTACATAATTACCCAAATAAACTCCCTGCCACCAAGTCTTTGCCTCAGGCTCTGCTTTTAATAGAACCCAAATAGAGAAAAAAGTAATTTATTCAGGATGATTGTAGAGAAATGTGTGGTAGTGATGAGAAGGGTCAGATGGATGGGGAAGAATAGTTATTCTTGAGACTAGAGATAGCTTTATGTGTTATGCTAAAAAGTTTGAATTTTATCTAAAAGCTTCCAGGGAATCATTAAATTATTCAAAACAAGATAGTAACATGATCAAGATTCTTTGTTTTGAAAGATCTCTCTGGCAACATGTAAAACGTATGAAATGAACATCCTGGACTGAGAACTGAGAGGCTTCTGTAAAGACTATACTGTGATCACTACTCCGTATTCTGAGTCTTAATTAAGGAATTCACTGTAGAGATGAGTATGGGAGATCTGCTTTTAGTGTTTGGTTAAATATGTGGAGTGAGAGGTAGAGACTGTCTGATTTGGGACAATGTCTGAGTAGCAATGTTACTCCTCCATAAATACAGGAGCAGTGGGTTGTGGGAAAAGGTAGAATGAATTTATTTTCCAGCATATAACTTTCATTAGGATTTTAATTGATCATGTGAAATTATTCCATGACCTACAGTTCTTGGCCATAAATATATAAAGGGTAAATATTTATGGAACTTAAGTTCTATGTAATTATAATTTTCTTTACTCAAATTATCCTTATGTAATCATTTTAGATATAAAGCAAGGTATTATCAATTGAAAAGTTTTAAATTTCTCCATATAACTGGTCATTCTCAAACTTTAAGAACACCAAAAGCCTTTGAAAGGGTTGTTAAAATACAGATTACTGGGCCTCACCACCATGTGTGTGATTCAATTGGTCTTGGAAGGGTCTAGAAAATCTGCATTTTTCACAAGTTCCCAGTACTGCTGATTCAAAGTAGTTGTCCACTGACCCTACTTGGAAGACTACTGCATCAATAGACCCTAAACAACTTGTGGACCAAAATTGTATCTCATTAATTTCCGTACGCATAATATCTACCATCTAGTAGGATCTCAACAAATGTTTACAGGAATGAATGAAAGACTATTTTATTATATTATTATATGTGATGTAACTAAAAATTTTAACTAATTTGGACAATTAACTGCCTCACTCAAGAGTCTTCTTGTTACTCCCACTTATAAGGAAATTAATAAATCAAGGAAATATTAAGTAATTGCTGTCCCATTTGCTGAAAATGGAAAAGCTGAACTCTGTGTTGTCATGGATACAGCATTCTATTTTCAGTACTAGTCGTGTCCTACTTGTTAATGACTGTTACAGTAACCAATAAGAAAATAACACTTCACTCACCACATTTCATTAAATTTAACACCTCATATTAAGCTTAATGGGACAATAAGAACAAAGTTCTGCTTGCCAATTGTTTGCGGAATTCCACCATTTTCCTGCAGTTAGTGACTTACACGGTATCAATCTTTATGAACAGCTCCCAAAATAAAAAGGAGATAGGAAAATAAAAGCTTTTGTTGACTTAATAATAATGACCTCTTGGTCAGACATTTCCTGACATTTAACCAATAGTTGAATTAAAAGACTCTACTGCCTTTGATTCAGGGTCTCTGCTTCTACAACAGATTATTACCTCGCAGGAAATGCCCTGACTTTCCAACATTATATATTTAATAGAAGAGAAAGAAAAATAAATCCTGAGCACTAGGGCCTTCAAATGCATGTGCTTTACAGTGGTAAATGCAAAATACGGGTGGAGAATGGACAAAATCACTTAGCTTGAATAAAATTCTTCACAGTTTGATTTTGATGCCAATCACAATAAAATAATCACCTTCATCATTGAAATCTGGGATTGTGTTACTGTATTTTCAAGGAAAATTGAGCTGTGAGGGTAAAGACCTTCATAATTTATAGGGAGGGAATAGATTATAAACAAACAGCTCAGGCTCCAGGAGGGAAAAAAAAAGATAATTAAATACATTAACGATGCATACATCTGAGCAAAAGACCAAAGAAATACTGGAAAATATAGCATCATTTAGAAGTCAAGGGAAATAAATGGGGAAGGAGAAAAGGACAGATAACTCAGAGGGACTGAATAAATCTCAGATAGGATATAAAAGACTGGAAACAGATGTTTATATTAAACTGCCAATGGAGTGATGAAACCATACAGATTGTGGTACCAATTTAACTGGAAAAAGCTATGGCGAGCAGACAGAGATTTGAGTTGGGGCTCTATTTTCCACCAGTCAACTAAAAGAGGTGGCTGCTGCTGCTACTGCTAATGATGAATACCATATGCTAGCAAGAGACACAGCCAATGTACTCTGCTCTGTGTGTTGGTGTGGGGAGATATGTGTAATTTTCTTTATCTGATGCAAAATTAATGCAACTTCAAATAACTGCATGCAGAATGCCCGAAGAGCCCATATTGCTTCTCTTTGAAAAAGTCAAGAGTGAGTTATTTGAAAATGGTTTCATCTCAATTCAGTAAGGCAGGTAAAGTAGTTTCACCTGATGTAGCCATGCTATTGACCTAGTTGTCCATTTCACTTTTACAGTGGAGAGGAAGCCTACAACAGAAGAGTAAAATAGTCAAATATGATATTTAAGAAGATAACAACAAACTTCCTGCTTACAGTCTTCTTTAAATTAGCATACATGTGTTCTGTGCGTGTGTTACAATAATTCACTTAGTGTATCAGCAACAAAAGGGTCCAAACCTTGTGTTCTAGGCCTCAATTTAGTTTCATGCTGAAAAATGTTTCCCCATATTTAAAATGTGTGTGTGTGTGTGTGTGTGTGTGTGAATGCCACGCGGCACACCAAAGGTTGTGGGTTCAGTCGCTGGGTGGAGCATGTTGGGAGGCAACTGATCAATGTTTCTCTCTCACATGGATGTTTCTCTTTCTCCCTTCCTCTCTCTCTAAAATCAATAAACATATCCTCAGGTGAGAATCAAAACTAAAAATCTTCACAAATACTAGAATTGGCGGTGTGGGTTTTGCTGGTTCATTTGTTGTTTCCTTTAAAGGAACATTGTGTCCAAATCCAAGTTTAAAAGTAAACAAATGGTCAAGGTATAAGAAAATAAAAGGACAATGGAGAGAAATGGTGTATAAAAGGTCTTATTTCCTCTTTTGAAGCTGGTTATAAATGCCTTAATTCTGAGGTGAACACCTAGTTAGTCTGATCAACTCAGCAGGAAAAAAAAATGAAACAATGAAATAAAAACCCTGGTTACTTCCTTTCAACATTTGACAAACAAAATGACTGATGATTTGATTTTTTTATATCCCCATCATTATATTAATGTTATATAGACATGGTCTAAGTGTTTGTTCTGTGTTTTTTTTTCTCCAAAACTCATTAAAATATGGAGAGTAGAAAGGGAGAGCCACAGAATAACTTTAAAAAATATTTTGGTAGTCCTCATTAAGAAGAGTTTAAGTACCTTGGATTTTATTTTATTACATGGTCATAAAATTCAGCCAAAGGAGAGATATTCAATCTGGAACTCAAAGGCCAAATACAAGTGCTGCTAGCTCATAACCAATGATCCTTTGACCGAGTGAGTAAACTCCAGGCTGAGGAAGCCTGTTGCCCCAGAAAACCATCTGCACTGTTTAAGCTACTACTTTTTTTATATAAATGGCCTCTGCTTACCAGCTAAAGTTTCTTTTACACCCATTAATATGGAAAGGAATAAAGGAAAAAACACTTCTGACAGAATGTGAACCTCTTAACAAATATTATCAGATAAATGTTAATATTGTGTTTACTAATCTAATTCTGTTCATAAAAAATGAAAGAAATGAAAAACAAAAGAAAGAAAAGGATGAACACCATATACACCCCCAAACTGAGGGAAAATCAGAAAAACTGAGGAAAAGGAACTGTTTGTAGAGATAGATTATGTTGCCTTTCAAGCCACTGTCATTTCATTCCTCTCTGTAGGCCTGGGACTTATTTTCACTGCTCAGACAGCCTTTTGGATCTCTAATATCAAGGGCAAACACGTATTACTTGACGACATTCCAAACTTGTCTGTTGGAAAGATTTAAACCACCTGACTCTGTCTTCTGCTCCTGGTCTAGTGCAGCTACGCGTCGTGGGCCTAAACGTGCAGCTCCTCCTGGAGACTATACGTGATCCTTTCCAGTGCCCCCTGCACCAGAGTTCACCTTCAGACCCCTTCAGAGTCACCAGTCCCATTGACATTTATAGCAAAGGTTTGCATTCCTCACTAAGAAGAACAATTAATTGGTCTCTGTGGAAAAGTTTTACAAATGCTCCCTGGGCTAAATGGAGACCTGGGGCTTGCTTGAGAAAGGCAGACGGACAATGAGCCCTGCTCCACCCTTTCTATCCTGCTTGGGTTCCAAGAATCAACAATGAACTAGCAAGCGTGGAAAGAAATTAGAATTGTAGAAGTGCCAAAGGTATCCCTTGGAACAGTGTGAATATTGTGTTGTCATGTAAAAGAGCCCTTGAAAGATAAAGGAACCAAGTCCAATTATATTACTGGTTTCATGTTCATCTGAATCACTGTCTAACTTCAGACTCCCAATGATATCACAGTGCCTGCAATAATTAATTCACCTCTTACTTCCAAAACCATGTTGGAAAATTAATTCCCAATGCTAAAATGAATTTGGCAGCAGAACACATTGCAATTTTGCAGGTTACCTGGCAATCATTTTGAAATATTATCTTGGGTAAAATGCAGTCCTGCATCGTCCCCACAGATGCAGTCTGTCTGGTCTGTGGTCTTTATTTCTCAGTATATTAAAGAAAACATACCCCCTTTTGATGTTTTTATAAAGAAATACAAGTTATCTTTCATAAACATTTGTACAGATGCAAAAATATGTTTTATCTATAAGAAAAACAGCACTAATTTTTAACTACAAATAAGCAAGAATAAATATTATACTTAATAAGAAAACCAATTAAAATTAAGCCTCACAAATAAATAAGAGAGAAATCCTACTGTTGTTGCATGGTTTTTACTGTGGTTTATCATAGGAGAACATACATAATGATTTAAGAGCCGCTCTGCTGCAGCAAACTGTGCTTTAACCAGGAGGTAAACTCATGTCTGTATATCAGAAGCCAGGAATGACCATTTCAACACCAACAAAAATCTTCATCTATAATCAGCAGGTCTGTCAACACAGAGAAAACCTATTGAGACATAAAAACAGTTATAAGGATTGAAATACCAGGTGCAATAAAGTAGAAGTATTTTTTCATCATTATAATATTTTGGCCAGGGAGGTTGTTTTGTATGTTTGTTAGTTTTTTGCTTCACAATGTACAAACTCAGAGAGAGCCCAGATCTCTCTGATGGGCTCTCATTTGGGTTACTCCAGTACTAAGAAGAGGCTAATTATATGAACACTGCAGTAGAAAAAAATGGACATAGCTGGCTACCCTTTCCTTTGGCAAAGAATGGCGATGGCCTTACCATCCTTCTGTTTATGGCAACACAAACTACTTTATTTGAAAAGTCACTCATTTCTATGATTGCAATGGACATGTTTTCATCAACAGAGCAGTTCAGGAGGAAAAAATTATTTTATTAGCTAATTTTCCTTTCATGAATTAGGGATTTTTCTCTGTGCAGAGAGAAACTTCAAACCCCTCCAGAAATGGAAGCATGCCCATGGCTTGACTACGACAGATCAAGTTTCCAGTGGGCTAATAACCTGCTCCAGTGAAAACATATTTTTAATTTGCTTTTAGGGTTATTTATTTTTTATTATTACGCTAAGGGTTTATAATTTAATGTCAAACATAATTTTGCACGAATTATGTGACCGTACTACGATGCAGTAGATAAGCTCAGTGTGCCTCGTTGGCATGGTCTCAAACGATGTTTTTGAGAAAATGGATCACCCTTTGGCAAGTTGCCATTCCATAAACTGCTCAGTAGAACTTTAAAAGGAAAAAGTTGCAAAGAATTTTCGTGTTTTGCAAAAACTATTTCTAGTAATATTAAAAGCAGGAAAATTACTCTTATTGCTTTCTATTAGATGTAACATAAATTGTATGAAGCCAATTAAGAAATTAAGAGGTTTCCAATTAGAAATTGCAAAGTCATATTTATTGTAAGTTGTCAACCAGCCAAGTGGAATAATATTTTTAAATGAGAATATTTGTTTAAAAATACACTAGTCATCCTAGTGCCTCCAAGTTTTATGATCAGTTTGGTAAACATTTAGGAGCATGGCCAATGCACCATGTATTACCCAGGAGATGCAAAAGCGAAAACCATACTGCCACAGCCCTCAAGGAGCTAACTGTCTAGGGGAGGAGACAAGCAGAGACACATCCTGTCAATGTTCTGCGGTAAGTGCTGTCATGCAGTTATGCAGAGGATTCTCTGAACCATAGATGAGGAGCATTTAGCCAAGATTTGGGGATGGGGTGAAAGGTCAGGAAATGTTTACATGAGGAGACTGGCAAACAGTTCAGTGTTCCAAGTTGGAAGGCAAAGGATTAAGAGAATTGATTCACCAAATAAGTGGTTATTTGTATATATATGTACATTGTCCACAAGTTTAAATAAATGTAAATATAACATTTATATGTCATTAAGCCATTTTCACATGCTGTAGCTAATCTGATTCTTATATGGACTGACCCTATGAGCTTAAGCATGGAGGATATTAGAATCTTCACTCTTCAGATAAGGAAAATAAATCTGAGAACAGCTGCATGGCCAGCCCAGGGACACTCAGATACAAATGCATTTGTAAGACAGCTGGGGGCCAACCACAGGACTCATGGCTGCAGCCCACGTCTGCCATGCTCCACTCTGCCATCATCCTGCTCACTTATCACATCATCCCTAATAAGACAAGAGCAACTAAACCTTTAGACATAGAAATGCATAATTAGAGAATAATGTAAAATATCATTTTTGGCCTTTCCAACTAAAAGCAAACATCATTAAATTAACATCATCAGTAAAAATTCCATATATTTTTAAATGCCATGCATTCATCAGCCACAAATTTTAAATTAAATCATATAGACTATGAAATCAAAACTTATCTGTGTATCTACATCATCAAATACAAATAGTTTTGCAGAGAAGTAAGTGAAGTCTGAGGAGTTAAAGCATTCCAACATGCAACTGACTTACTGGACGTACTAGCCATGTGAATTATCCAACCAATTATAGGACTATTGCTATGATGTTGATTGGTCTGCAGAGTCATTGACCTGATTTTTTTATTATGGTAAGTGAAATAACTGAATTGTGAAACTCTCATAAACCATATTTTTTATAAATTTGTCTTTATACACAATGTTAAACTGTGGACAGTTTTCTTGAGTTTCCACTCTTGCTTCAAACTATTTACTTTTGACAATATAAGAGATGTAAGCCTCTTATATAAACACATAAACATATAACATAAACATAAACATATAAACATAGCTTATATGAAACAATGCAAACCTGCCTTACAAAACACATTAGAACATTAACCTGACCTGGTATGATATGATTAGATAGGGTTTTTTCTTTTATTATTAAAGAGTTTTACATCAAGCATGGGTTGGTCTGAATCAATCACTGAGTATATGAAAATACTCAGCATGACACAACATTTGCTTTTAAAATGTTAGAATTATTAACAAATGTCACCCTAATAAATTTAATAAAATAAAATAAAATTTAAAAAAATGTTTTAAAAAATTTTTTTCTCTCTGTGTAGAACCACAAAGTTTGTTACTGGTGACAATGACATTTATTTTTTTTTTGTCTACTTAGACTACTTAGATAACTTATTACAACTCCTCTTTATATTTGCTAGTTACCTGTATCCTTACCATGTTGAAAATGTGTGTGTGTGTGTGTGTGTGTGTGTGTGTACTCCTCCAAAGGTTTCATGTACTTGTCAGGTTAGCTTAGGCTGTGTTGCAATAACAAACACACCCCAGAATCACTATGTTTTTTAGGGTCTGGTAAATCTTCCAACTGATATTATAAGGATTCAAGTTACTTTTTTCTTGTAACTCTGTCAATGAGAACATTCAACATCCGGTTACTGCATCAGAAAAAGAGTGAGCTGAAGGCCCACACACAAGCTCATAAATACTTTTTATTTGAAAGTGAGTCATATTATATTACTTCCCCTCACAGTCCCTTGGCTAGAAGTAATCAGATGGAACTGCTTGGCCTATTGGGGGAGGAGGGAATAGGAGTGAGAGAAGGTGGGTGAACACTTGAATTTTCTGTGAACAGTAAATTTATCTACCATAAGGGACATGGTTCTAGAGGCACTTACACTTCTAACATCCCCAGAAACACTGACAAAGTCCCTGGTTCAAAGATACCACAATGTAGTTTATGCATCTAGAGCTATAATGAGAAATTAAATGTTAAATAATAAAGGTGCTATTGTTTTTAAACAATAATAATAATAAAACTATACAATTGCTTAAAACCAATAGATAGAATGAAAACTAATTTCCAGATTATTTTGTTACATATCCCTTCACTAAATTTTTACAGAAAGTCAGTATTCTGGAAAAGGAACATTCAGAGAGACTCTAACATTGCCCTGAAGTGGTGTTGCAAGTGCTCCATCCAAGATTTGAACCTAGTTTGATCTTAATCTACTGTATCTGCTCTTGGCACTTTACCTAGCTAACTCTCCAAGTATAAGTTGATTAAGAAAGTGAATGATATCACTCTCTGACCCAACTAAACAAACAGACAGACAGACAGACAGACAGACAACTCATGAGTGGAAGCTACCTCTAACCCAAGGTTCCTGAGTCTTCTAGGAGCAGTCAGGCAGGAGCTAGGTTCAAAACTAAGAAATCAGACTGCTAATTGAAGAATGGGAGCCTGTTCATAATGCTAATGGAAGTGACCATAAAGGTAATGAGATAGGAAAATTTTCAAACACAGAAGGAGTTAAAGGCTTGGCATCTGTAACACCGATGACACAGTGCCTTGATTACGAAGAGGATTTGGCATCAGATTGGCCAGGACAGTCTTTGATTTGCTTAACCTTCCCATGCCTCAGTTTTCTTTTTTTTGTAAAGTGGACATAAGACCTACCATGTTGGATTGATTTTTCTGAAGATTATATTAAAGGAATTAGCATTTGAAATGCAGATCACAATGTATGACATGCCTTTTCCTGGAAAAGGGAAGATCTTGAAGAATCTCAACTCATAATACTTAAGTATTATGAATAATGCCATAGCCACTGGGAGGCTGCTTAAAAGTTACTTATGTGATAGTTGCTTATGTGACTTATGGGCTTTTGGGTGGATTTCTTGGTGTTGAATTGGTAGACATATTATAGAATGCAATGTGTCATGAAAATTTCATGGCACTGAAAACCAACTCTAAATAACACAGCTTATATGAAACAATGCAAACCTGCCTTACAAAACACATAAATACTCAAAAATTATTTAGAAAAATGCAATAAGACTAAAACTATTTATTTCATTTTCTATTTAAGAAATATTTCCATTCTATTGCCATAGTCACTGATAGCCTTGTAAATCATTAAGATAAGCAAAATGATTCTTGCCTCCAATAAATGACTGAATATAGCATCAGGGTATCACCCCAACTTAAATAATCTATTTGGTTTCAAGTATGATTTTACACACTGACTTATATTTTCCACTTATTTGACCCTTTATTTTAATAGTATGTTGACATGAAAATAAATGATATAACTAAAGCCAAAATTGGTTGCATAACCTCTAGCAAAAGCCCAGAAATGTGTATCCACCTTAAATACAGGTCTCTTGTTTGAAGCAGTTGACTACTTAAGTATTTTTTCATTGTTTTTCAACTCTAGATATAAGAAATTTGTGTTCATTCACTTTATACAGTAACCAGACAGCAATGGATATTTATCCTAGGTAGATAGAGCCTGGTAAGTGATGTCATGGCAATTGTCACAGTAATTTGGGGTTTTGCTTCATCTCCAGATGTATTGATGGGGCCATGCTCAATAGTATTATCAAGACGTCTAGCACTTCCTAAGTACTGAGTGACCAAAAATGATTTACTATGTAAGGTGAAATGAGAAAAATAAGTCAGGAATAACTCAGTAGCATTAGGGCTGTGAAAAAATTCCTTTTATTACTAAGCATTAAACATCCTTTAGATAGTAATTTATATAGCCAAACATTTGTTTCTAGAACTGAATATTATCTCAAGTTCCCCAAAGAAGACTAGAAAACATACCATTTGCCTTTTGGAAATAGCATTCAATATAAGAAAATTTTATATTAGGCACATTTCAACAGATGTTTCACATAGTCCTCAAGTAAGTAAGAATTGTAAGGAGAAGCAATGTACTCAGGACAAAAAGTCAAGGGTCCTGGATTCCAATTGCAGTTCCAGCCATTTTGTCAAATCATTTCATTCCTCTGAGCCTCAGTTACATCTTCTACTATGTAAGAAGTTTGCACAAGATAATCCTGTGTGTCCTAAGTGAAAGCATTTTGCAAACTCTTCACATAATCAATACCAGTCTTAGACCAGTATGTCTTTCCACCATGTACAAAATGCTTCCCAAAATATGCTAAACACTGACCATCAAAATAGAGTACACTTTGACAACACACAGTTCATTTTAAAAATGTAAAGGAGGGCTGTATCTTAGGAAAAACATAAATACACACAATTTGGATAAATGAATAATTAACATTGCATGCTGAGAGCCATCTTAGGCCTAATATGTCTAATCATTCATGATAAACTCAACCACGCCCTTCAAATCGAATTATCCAAGATGTCCTTGACCTCACTAAATAGTAAATCTGTGTTTAAAAAGAGAGAGAAGAGAGAGAAACTTTGCATGAACCACAGGGAACCAGAATAAGTTCAGACCTAACAACAGTTCTAATTGTAACAATTATTATTTTTTGAATCCTTACTACATACCAGTGTGTTAAGGAATTTGCAGGCATCATCAAATGTAATCCTCTCAACAACTCCAGGTATTAGATGATGTTATTCATATTTTAAAAGGCAAAAATAACTCTAGACTTTGTTTAAGGTCACACTATTGATACATAGAAGTGGTAGCATTTGAACCCATTTCTGTCCAACTCCACACCTTCTACTCCTTACTATAGCAGGACCTCGAATACCATCTCATTCAACATTGTTTTGTTATAATGTTGATGAGAAAAAAAGAATGATCCTGGGTAGGGGCCACTGCTCTGTGGAGTTTGCCCATTCTCCCCATATCTGTGAGATTTTCTCCAGGTTCTCCTATTTGCTCCCCCTCCCAAAGATGTGCACATGGGATAAATCAGTGTGTTTGCACTGGCCCAGTATGCGTGAGCTATGGCTGTGTGGGAGTGCACCCTGCAATAAACGTGCATTTTGCCCAGGGTGGGTCCTTCCTTGGACCCTGAGCATCCTGGATATACACAGGTTCTGGCCACCCATGACCCTGAGGTAGAAAAAGCTCATTGAAAAACGAGAATAATCTTATTTGTTTTCATTAACCTTTCTTAAATGCAAGTATAGCTCACGTTTATTTCAAAGTTTAATATTAGAAGTATTGGGATCTTTATTTAGAAGTATGATGATGTTTTGTGACCAAAAATATTAGCTCTTGTTTATATCAGTGAGTGTGTGGTAAGGTCACTTTCATCGTACATCATTTCGCCCACAGTCGCAGTTTCCAAGAATCTTTCTATGACGTGAGGATTCACTGCACTGCCTTATATATAACCTTCCTGTTGGAGCCATACACTGAATCTTCTAGGAGAGTGTAGAAATATCAGGTTAACCAAAAATTCCATTCAGATTTCTCCATAAAATAAAAAACACATTTTTAATTTTTACCAATAATTTTATTAATTTTGATATTTTGAGTAGGTTGGCTATCTGTGATGAGGTTTGACATTGATTGTTCTCAATTAATGTCTCGATTTGATCACTATTAATTTCAACTGGCCTACCTGACCATGGAGCATCATCCAGTGAGAAATCTCAAGCACAAAACTTCATAAACCAGTTTTGTCACATTTGATTAGTCACAGCACCTTCTCCATACAATGAACAAATCTTTTTTTTTTTGCATTTCATTTGCATTTTTATCTTTCTTGAAATACTATAACATAACATGCCAAAATGTTGCCTATTTTCTTCCATCTTCAATATTAAAATGGCTACACAAAATTTCACCAATGTTGATTTTTTTAATGCATGCTGATAGGACAGCTGTCACAATACAACCTAACAAAATTGTTTCAAACAAAGTTAAAGACAACTAAGTGCTACTAAAGCCATCATACAGAAGAAGAAAAAACACAAAACTTTCAGCCAACCCAGTAGTATTCTAGGACCACAAGTTAGGAAGAAATATGTACAATTCTGTTGCTCAGGCAGCGGCTATTTTAACAGCCATCCACTGTGAGCCAGAATTCTATTTGTCATTTTGAAAGTAAGAGTTTTGTTATTTAATAAAAAAGGACTGATTCGCTAAAAGATACTAAAAGTAAGATGAATAAAAGCAATAATATCTCTTTTCCAGAATTAGCATAACATTCCAAACTTAGACAGATTTTCATATAATTCAAGTTTCAGATTATTGTTATAATATTTAAGACTGCCTTGAATGAATGTGGAGTTAAAAACAAAAATTCTTATAGATACTTCTGCTTCATTAAATGTTGCCAGTAGAAAAACACATAACTTACATTAAGTTTCAATGTAAAACCTTTTGGAGAAAAACTTTGTGTCTCTAAATATCTTTTTCACAGTATGCTCCTTTACCAATTCCACTATATAACCCACAAATCTAATTAAGAATATTTGAGCCAGCAAGAGAAATGTGCAATTGATTTTCTATCCCAGTTTTCTCTCATAAATATAGACTCTATTTCATTTGCTATATATTCATATAATTCTTTTCCTTAAAAAAGTTTTGAATTTTAGAAATGTTCACAAACTAATTATACTCTGCTTTCAATGCGCTCAACTAGGATTTCATCATCACAGGAAACAGAATTGTACCTCTTGTGGCTCGTAATGGTAATGGTAGGCTTCTGCATCATTGCTTTGACAATCTGCCACTGATTCTTGTGGTCTTCATCTTGGTCTCCAAACACTTAAAAACAGCTGGCAATCTTGATGGAGAATTACATTCTCACTTGTTGGTCCTTGAGCTTCTTAACAACTTAAACTATTGTCATAATGATGTGGCCGTGCCCTTGGGCTTTAATCTGATACATCAACCACAGTCCATGGTTAGAGCCTCTTAGTAAGGTCCTAAAGTATTTCTTAAGAGTTCCAATCTAAAAAGAAACACATCTCTTTAAGATATTTGCCTTCGTCTAGCAAAAGATACTTATAAACAATAGCAATAAGGAAAATTAGCACCAGCAACCAGCATAATAGTAGGCATGTGATTTTTTTAATGAGTAGTCTCTTGAATCCACACCTTGAAAATTGTCTCACTTAGTGAGAATATATGGCATTATTACGGTGTTATAATTAAAATTGCATTAAGAAACATAACACCAATAAACGGGTATGGCAAATAGTAAAGAAAAAAAATTAAAAGGAGGTAATTTGAGAAGACTGTGGAGGATACTGAAAAAAACAATGAGAAAATATCCTCAATTTAGATAAACGATAGTGAAACCAAGAAAGAAATGGAGAAAACTACTATTTACTAAAAACTTATAGATTATTATAGCACTTTACTGAATTGCATTATAGCATTATAATACCAGCATATAATGTGAATGAACTATAATCATATGAATCAATAAAAAAATGCCAACATATAATGTGAGTTTCAAAATATGAGCCGTAACTTGTGGGTTGTGGGTCATTTTTGGCTGGATGAAGAGATCTAACCCTATCAGAGTTTGAAATAGCAAAGGTTATAAAGCATACATTTTCAAAAATAAAATAAAATGTCATTACTATTTTTGAAGTTCACTGTTAGATTATTGTTGCTTTTAAAAACCAGTGTTGGCCTCTTAATCTCCTTTTTCCATATGTCCAGAAGCAAATTCATATGGTATTGGTTGACTTTGCTATAATGCTGTAGGTGGTAAAGAAAGATGATGACATTAATGACCAAACATTACACTCTTCATAAAATATTGAGTTAACAAAGACACTGTTACATTTCCTACAAAATGCAGACATTTCTCTTGGTGCCTGATTTATGGATGTTTTATCTCAATACCAAGTGTGAATCTTTAGTCATGGAGCCTTGGCAGTGCCGGTACAAGTTGAATGACCAAACTAGGCTCATTGAGTCAAGAGATAACTCTGTTTAACAGAGTCATTATC
>PVKM010015425.1:0-27924 GCA_004027735.1 Carollia perspicillata
GTTGTTTGTTTCTTCCTTCTGGTCCACTCCATTTCTTCCCGTCCCTGTTGATTCCCTGTGCATTTTCCTTCATTTCACTTATCATCGCCTTCATTTGTTCATCTAATTTGTGACCAAAATCAACCAATTCTGTAAGCATCCTGATCACCAGCATTTTGAACTGTGCATCTGATAGGTTGGGTATCTCTTGGTCACTTAAAAGTATTGGCTCTGGGGCTTTGAGCTGTTCTTCTGTTTCAGTCACATTTGGTCAGGTGGCACCTGTTACATATGGGTAGTGGAGCCTTAGGTGTTTAAGTCACCGGGCTGTGAGGCTGTCTGTGGGGGCAGGGTCAGAGAGGAAACAATGGTACCTGTTCTGGGCTCTGTCAGATTTGTGTCCCCTCTGCTGCCTCCCACAAGCAAACTGGGCCCCCCTGGCGCTGGTTCTCAGGCAGGCAGGCCTATGCACACTCCAGGACCCTGTGGGTCTCGCCAACGACCTCTCCTGTGAGGCTGGGAGTCTCTCCCAGCACCTTTTCAATCAGTGTTTTTAGGCTTTATTTCCCATTGCTGGTGGGGCCTTGGGCTGTGAGGTCTGTCTCACTGCCCGCTCTTGCCTAATTTATCTGCACACGAATGTGTGTCCACAGTCGGCCAACCGCCCTGCTCACTCTGCTCGTCTCCTCTCCGTGTCTGGGGTCTGCAAGCTCTGCGCCACCTATGCTCCCCGGTGCTCCGGGGTCTGCCAGCTACTGCCTTTTCCTGCCACATTCCCTCTCTGCCAACTGGACTCCGCCCCTCTTACCAGTCTGGTTGAATGGTTGTCGGACTTCCATAGTTCAATTTTCTGTGTTCTGGTTGTGTTGTTTCAAAACCTTTGTTATCCTTATTCTTGGTTGTATGAGGAGGCACAGTATTTCCACCTATGCTTCCATCTTGGCCAGAAGTCCTGCATGAGGTTTTTTTTTGACCCTTACTCAGCTTAAGACTCTAGGTAAAACTTTTATGAGCCCAAATGAAAAAAAAACAAAACCTTTTTCTGTTATTTAGAGCCTGTTCTTTAAATGTGTCACAGGTGTTGGGAACTGTAGGCGAAGTCTTCTGAAAAATCAGATGATAATTTTCAGTGAGACAAACAAGAATTTTTGTTGTTGTTGTTTTGTCTTATACCCTAAGGATTCGATTACCTTTTTTGGTTGAGCTGAATGCACACCTTTCTTCTCCTTCTCTTTCCCTTCCTTCCTCTACCCCATAGAGAGTGAAGAGAAAAGCTATATCCTGTATGCTGATTACATGGTTTTAGGTATGACCTTAGAAAACTAGCCTTGATGCCTAACTATTGTCAAAGAAAATAATTTCAGACAAACTTTGGGCAGTCCTTGATTTACTCAATAGATAAGTTCCTGAGAGCCTATATATTAAAGCAAATATTAGTAAATCAATGCAAAATTTCCCAAAAGTAATACACTGATACGTGTTTAAAGATGAAATGATATGATATCTAGGATATACTTCAAAATTAGCCAAGGTAGTCATCGGGGGATGGAGTAGGTAAGTAAGAGAATGAGATGCAACAAGATTTGTTGTGTGTTCAACAGTTAAAAGTATAAGAAAGGTACAGAGAGACTTGCTATACTATTTTCTTGAGTTCCGTAGGCTTTAGATTTTCCACAGTAAACTTAATTTGGAAGCAAAAAAGAATGAGGAAAGAATAGGTTGTATTTATCAAAGATTTAGATTTACAAAGTTTGCCCTGGCTTGTGTGGCTCAATTGGTTAGAGCATCATCCATAAACCAAAAGGTTGCAGGTTCAGTCCCCAGTCAGGGCACATACTGTGGTTTTGATCCACAGTCAGGAATGAATGAGAAGGCAGCCAATCAATGTTTCTCTCTCACACCAATGTTTCTCTCTTTCTCTCCCCACACCTCTCTCTAAAAGCAATGAAAAAAAAATGTCCTTGGGTGAGAATGAAAAAAATTGTTTTTTTAGCCCTGGCTGGTGTGGCTCAGTGGGTTGAGCTCTGGCCTGTGAACTGAAGCGTTGCTGGTTCAGTTCCTGGTTAGGGCACATCCCTGGGTTGCAGGCTAGGTCCCCAGCTGGGGGCCTTGTGAAAGGCAACCACACATTGATGTTTCTCTCCCTCTCTTTCTCCCTCCCTTCCCCTCTCTCTAAAAGTAAATAAATAAAATCTTTAAAAATATTTTTAATTTACAAAGCTTCAGCTCAGCAATCCCACATTTAAGAATCTATCTTACATAAATATCAGTATTAATATGTAAACAGATATTTATAAGACTACACAACTGTCCATCAACAGAGGAGTATGTAATTGTTTCTCCATCAACAGAGAAGTATATAATTCTATACAACAGAATATTCTTTAGTCATTAAAAAGAAGATGAAGAGCTAGAAGTTTTTACTTACAAAGATATCTGACATATATATAGTTAAGTAGAAAAATAGATGTGTATCAAATATATATGGTAATATCCACTTAAAAAGAAAAATTATGATTGTATGTACATACAAATGCATATATACACCTGCTTATACAAGCTGAGAAAACAGTCTAGAGAACTACACATGAAACTACTAATAATGCTCTGAACGGGTGAGTTTAGAGTAGGAAAGATGAGAAATGTTACTTGTTTACTTCTAAATTGTTTCATTTTTTTACAATAACCTTATAAAACTTTAAAATATTTAAAAATCCATTACTGTTTAAAAATAAAGTACCTGGTACAAAAAAGTTACTCAATTAACAAAAGGGAATTTTAAATGAATCAGCTAGAAATGTTACACACTCATGATATCACATAAAATAATTTCACATCAAATAGAAAATAATAAAGTTTAAAGGCAAATCATGTAAACTAATAAACTTCTTTAAAAATATGAACAAAAAAGGAAGAACTGAAAACACCGGGACACACGAATAAGTTCACAAGACTTCCATAGGACAGTTGTGGAGAGAGAACCACGGCGGACTGGGGGACAGATGACTGGCGGTGTAAAACTGAGGAAAGGGAGGAAAAGACAAAAAGACAACATTGTGAGAGAAAAGTTAGAAAAAGAGAGAGTTACATAAATGGGAGAGGGTCATCCCATTATATGAAAATAGTAATTAAAACGGAGGGGGGGAAGGGACAGGGCAGTTGGTGGCTATGGAAAATCTTCTTTAGAGTTTCCCTCCATTTCTAAAAATCTAGTGAATATCTACTATTTAAGCAGTGTCACTTGCTACCAGACCTCCATTTCAATGTGTTGAGACAACCACATGCATTTACCTCCCTTTCTCCTGAAACCCCCTTACAGAAAAAGGCATGAACCCATTACTCCAAAAGAAGAAGAGCCTATAGCCAAGAAACAGCAACAAGTTTCTAGAAGACGAATGGCAATAAACAGCAGTAGGATGAAGCAGAGAGTACAAAAAAGAGTGTGTGCCAAGAAAACGAAATCCAAAAGGGAATCGCTCGGAGCACCAGCCATAGCCACAGAGGTCAGGAATCAGAATGCCAAGAACAAGGAAAGCACTGAACACAGACAGATGAACCGAAAGACTGGACACAGAGCAGTCAAACCCCTACATATGCAGCCCATCCACGGGGACTCCAGCAAAACGACAGGCATTTCCCCCTGGAGAAATAATGTAGCCTGAGAATAGACCAAAAACCATTAAACTGGACACTTTAAATGGATGAATTGTATAGTATGTGAATTATATCTCAATAAAGCTATGTTGAAAAAAGAAAAGGCACGTTTTCCTCTTCTTCCACGTTAAGGAATAAATTAATACTGCCTAAAACTGAATGTGTTTTTTAATTACAAATATAGGAACTGACTTTTTACCTTCTTAAATTTAAGAGATCTTTTAAAAATAAAAATCATTTGTGATAAGAAAACATTTACTGAAATTCAGTAATTCCATGTATCATTTCAGTTTTCCTCACGTAAAACTAAATGTAATACTTTTTAATAGAAACAGCATTATATTATATCCAATAACCAATTTCTACAAAAATTATTTTCTTCTACTAGCCCTCCTATTTGTATATTTGTGTGAAGTGATATTGATCTGGAATGATGATCACTTAAAGTAAATAATGGACCCTGACCAGTGTGGCTCAGTTAGTTGGGTGTCATCCCACAAAATGGAAGGTCACGGGTTTGATTCCCGGTCAGGGCACATGCCCGGGTTGTGGGTTCAGTCCCTAGTCAGGGAGTGAACAAGATGCAACAGATTGATATTTCTCTCTCACACTGATGTTTCCCACTCACATCAATGTTTCTCTCCCTGCCTTTCTCCCTCCCTTCCCATCTCTCTAAAAATAAATTAATTTTTAAAAATTAAAAAATAAATAATGGTCATTTCTCAAAAACAGCCTTTTTGCCTGATATGTAGTTGTGTCATCTTTATAGTTTTCTATCTGCTTGATTTATTTTTACTAATGAGCATGCATCATACTTATAAAAAGACAGATAATTTAAAACTTTCAAGACATACAGTAAGACTCTGATTCTGAGAAGGTGCAGCAGACATAGTTTCTCCTGTCCTCCCCACAAAGTACAACTAAAAACTCTAGACACCGTATGTGCAACAAACATAAAGTGATCTGAAAGGCGGGAAGAAGGTGGACTGGCTTGGGACGTCGGCACCGAAGAAGCAACACTGGGGTGCGTTTCCCGGATTTTCTTCTTGCTTCATATCTCAACTGGGAACTGAACAGACACAAACAGGTGCAAACAAACAAAAAAGCCCCAACAAAAGCCTGCTCTCTCTAGCCAAAGATGACAAAAGGCATAGCCTACCAAGACAGAAAACATTTACACAATCACTGTTGTGTTCCAGACACAACAGTGTCTCACACAGAAAAATACTCACACAAGCACAGGCAGAGAGGGAGCCAAGATTTCCACCCTCACGAGATAGTAACAAAGAGCCCAACACCCGTCTCAGGAGTCAGAAAAGGCCAAGAAGGGAGCTGGGACTTTCACCCCCACTCTCCCCACCACAGCATCAGTAGAGACCATGGAGACCATATATGGAGCCAGGTCCCTCATCTGTAGCAGTACTGAGGAGCCCTTCTCAGGTGTCAACCGATTCCCAGTGGGGGACATGGACATCTACTTCCATCTAGCAGTGACGAAGAAGTAACCAACACCTACCTTCTCATGCCACACCAGTGTCAAAGGAAACTAGCTAAAAGGGTAGGTTTGAATGACAGCCGGAATCTCGTAACATAATATGAAACTGTACAAGTTTCAATTAAAAATCATTCTTGCCCTGGCCAGGTAGCTCAGTTGGTTAGAGTATCACCCAGATACACCAAGGTTGCTGGTTCAATCTCCGGTCAGGGCACATACAGGAAGCAACCAATGAATGCACAAATGGGTGGAAAACGGAATTTCTCTCTCTCTTTCTCAAAATCAATAAACAGACATTTTTTTAAATCATCCATCATACCAGAAACCAGGAAGTTGTCAAAGTAATGAAAAAAAGACAGTCACTAGATGCCAAAACTGAAATGACAGAGATATTAGAGTAATCTGATGAAGAATTGAGAGTGATCATAACAAAAATGGTTCAACAAACTATTATGAACACACTTGAAACAAAAAGATTGAGAATCTCAGGGAAAAATGGAGAGTACAGAGCTGAAAAACACAGTAACTGAAATGTTAAGAACTCAGTAATGGGCTCAAGAGCATCATAGAAGAAATGGAAGAAAAGGGGAAAATCAGTGAACTAAAAGATATAACAATAGATATTATATCATCTGAGTATGAGAAAATAAACTGAAAGAAATAAACAGCACCTCAGGAGCTGAACAGTAACAAAAAAAACATCTACCATTCATGTCACCAGAGTCCCAGAATGGGAATGGAAAGAGGGTGCGGTGGGAAAGTAGTTGAAGAAACAATGAATTAAAACTTCCCAAATTTGGCAACGGTCATAAACCTACAGGCTCTTGAAGAAGTTCACTAACCCCACACAGGATAAACCTAAAGTAACCCATGCCAGGACACAATGTAATTACACTCCTGAAAACTAAAGACAAGAAAATTAAGTTTTGACAGTAGCCAGAGAAAAATGACAGAGGAAAAATAACTTGATTGACAGCAAATTTCTCATCAGAAACCACGGAGGCCAGAAAGAAGGGCACGACACTTCTCAAGTGCTGGAAGAAAACTGCCAAACTGGAATCCTACACTGAGCAGAAATAACCATTCACTCTTTCTGATAGGTAGGAAAACTAAGCCAGTCTCACGTAAAGAGAATTTGCTGCCTACTGTTTAAAAATAATGGCTACAGGAACTTCTTTCAGCAGAAAGGAAATTATTTTTTTAACAGGAATTTGGAACATAAGAAAGGAAAAAAGAACACAGTAAGCAAAAATATGGGTAAATACAATAGGTTTTGCTTCTCTTGAGTTTTCTAAATTAGGTTTGCTGCTTAAGCAAAAATTAAAACAGTTTAATATGGCTCTAAGTATCGGTAGAAAAACTATTTAAGACAGTTATAACCAGGGGAGGATAAAGGAACATAAAGGGAGGTGAAGTTTCTACACTTCACTCAAACTGGTAAAATGTTAACACCAGTAAACTATGATGTTATGTATTAAATAATGTTAACAACCAGAAAAACCACCAAAAACATATACAAAAAGGTATACTCAAAAATACTAGAGATATATCAAAATGGAATTTTTTAATGTTCAACTAACTCAAAAGGCACAAAAAAAAGAAAACAGAGAAACAAAGGAGATAATAAACATAAAACAACAGATAAAGAGCAGAGTTGAACCTTAGCATATGAATAGTTGCATTGAAATGTGTTATAAAGACACCAGAGACTGACAGAGCAGATTAAAAGCCACAACGTAACTATATCCTACCAATAAGAAATTCACTTCAAATATAGTAATACAGGCAAGCTAAAAACAAAAGGCTAGAAAGTGATAAATCACTCAAACACTAATTGAAGGAAAGCAGAAGTAACTATATTATCATCAGATAAAGTAGACCTCAGAGCAAAGAAAATTATGAGACAGAGAAGGAAATGTTCAACCCACTAAGAAGATAATAGCGATCCTAATTATGTATGTACCTGACAACAGAGCTACTGAGTATCTGAAGCAAAAACGCGCAGATCTCAAAAAAGAAACAGACAATTCCACGATTACACTTAGAGACTTCAACAGCCCTCTCTCCCAACAAAACTGATAGACAGAAAATCAGCGAGCACGCAGAAGAGCACACCACCACCAACCAATGGGACCCAGTCAACCTTTGCAAAACACTCTATCCATGGCAGCAGGCTACACGTTCTTCTCAAGTGTCCACAAAATACATACCAAGAAGGAACATACTGTGAGCCATAAAACAAACTTCAACAAACTCAAAAGAACTCAAATCATATACCCTATGCTCTCCAACCACCATATTAGGGATATTAAACTAGAAATCACTAACAGGATAATAGGAAACGTTCAAACCCTCGGAAACTAAACAACATACTTCTAAATAATTGATGGGTCAAACAGGAAGTCTAAAGACAAATAAAAGACTACACTAAACTAAAATTAAAATACAACGTATCAAAGCTTATGGGACACAGGTAAAGCAGCGCTACAAGAGAAATTTATAGCACTAAATGCACACATTAGGAAAAAGCGGGGATAAACGGTGATGGAAGGAGACTTGACTTGGGGAGGTGAGCACACAGTACAATAATGTACAGATCATGGATCATAGAATTGTACACCTGAAACCTGTATAATTTTATTAACTGATGAATTCAGTTTTTTTTAAAAATGTGGGGAGGGTAGCAGCAGCAATACGATGCGTGCACTTGAGGGTCCCAGTCACAAGGAAGAGGAAGGATGCGGCACGCAGAACAGAAATGGGTATTAAGAAGAAGCCAGAAGAGCATTTCCCAAGCTGTATTCTCCAGAACTAGCGCCTACTGTGTTCTCAACACCGTGCCGCCTCTAGATGATGATCACGGGAACAGCAATAGCAGTCACATAAAAATCTTTTCACAGAAAAAGCTGCCTGAGTGTATGCCAAAAAATGTTCGAGTTCATCCCAGGAGAGGCTCCAGTGGAACACTAGTGAGAGATCATGACGTAGCAGTTCTTTTGGATTTCTTTGCAGTAATGTGTGATCCCTCATCATTGATCCCCAGACCTGTATGACCTTGGAAACAATTTCATTTTTTAATTTCATTTCTTATTTTTTTTAATTTAGGTGTGCAAATGGTGACGTTTCATCCCTCAAAGTATAACACACTGATTTTCTTAGCGATATCCCTCTGAGTGATAAATTTGCAAAATGCTGTCTTCATTTTATGTATTAAAGTTCATTTCAGTTTTTAAAATGAAGTGTAATCTGCACTTTCATCCTTTAAAAAAAAAAGGAAAGAGAAAAATCCTCACATCAACCATCTAAGCTCCTGCACCTCAAGAACCTGAAGAGCAAAAACAAAAATAAAAACAAGGAGCAGGAAGGAAATAATGAAGATAAAGGCAGAAATCAATAAAATTAAAAACAGAAAAATTAATGAAAAAATTCTGGTTCTTTAAAATGATCAATAAAATACCCAAGTATTTAACAAAAAATATATAAATTATCGATACAAGGAATAAAACCAGGAATATCACTCTGCACCCTATAGCCATCAAAAGGATAATAACAGAACTATCATCTCTTTTGACATAAATTTGACAACATAGATGAAATAAACTAATTCCTAGAAAAAACAAACTACTACAACTTACTCAATACAAAAAAGTCAATTTATATTGCTCTAGAACTACGAAGAAAATTGAATTTGTAATTAAAAATCTCTCAAAAAAATCTTCAGGACTCGATGGTTTCATTGGAGAATTCTGCAATATGTTTAAAGCAGAATTAACACCAAATCTAAAATCTTTCCCAGATAATAGAAAAAGAAGGGATGGAACACTTTCCATATAATTTTATGAAGCGAATACTACACTACCATCAAAACCAGATAGTTAGGAGAAAAAAAAAACCATAGACCAATAACCCTGACAAATCTAAACACAAAAATCCCATAATGGAAAAAATATAATAAAATAATAATGATAATGTACTAAAAAAAATTCCCCAAAAAACTATTGGCAAAAAGTAGAATTCAGAAGTATATAATAAGAAATATAGCCCTGGCTGGTGTGGCTCAGTGGACTAGGTGCCAACCTGCAAACCAAAGGGTCGCCAGTTCAATCCCTGGTAGGGGCACACGACTGGGCTGCAGGCCAGGCCCCCCAGTCAGGGGTGTGCAAGAGGCAACCACACATTGATGTTTCTCTCCCTTTCTTTCTCCCTCCCTTTCTGAAAATAAGTAAATAAAATCTTTTTTAAAAAAAGAAATATATATACAGTGACTAAGCTACAGTTATTCCAGGGAGTCAGCCTCACTCAACACGAAAAAATCAATCAATGCAATCCACCAAGCTAAAGAAGAAAAATTCCATGATCATATCAATCAATGCAGTAAAAGCACTGGACAAAATTCAACACTCTTTCATGATTAAAAAAGTTCTCAAAAAATAGGAATAGAAGAGAACTTTCTCAACTCCATAAAGAGCATCTGCAAAAAACCTATAACTAACACTAGGCTTTCTCTCTAAGACCAGGAACAAGGCAAAGATGTCCGCTTACCAATCTAATTCAAAAAAGTCCTGGAAATTCTAGCCAGAAAAAGAAAATGAAGGAAAAAGAATACAGATTGGAAAAATAGAGCTAAAACTGTTCCTACTTACAGATGATACTATTATCTACATAGAAACTCCAAGGAATCTACAAAACAAAACTCCTAGATGAATAAGTGAGTTCAGCAGTCACAATGATCCACAATAAACATACAAATAGTAATTGCATTTCCATGTACTAGCAATGAACACACTGATAGCAAAATCAAAAATAAAATGCATTTATATCACTTTTTAAAAAGTACTTTTAAGTGTAAATCTAGCAAAGCATGTACTGTGAATGCTAAAAACTGCATAATGCTGATGAGGAGAAATCAAAAAAGAGCTAAATGAAAAGACATACCATGTTTTTGAACTGGAAGAACTCATGAAATAAAGATGTCAATTCCCTACAAGTTGATATACAGGTTTAATAGAATTCGTATCAAAATCTCAGCAGAAAAAGTTTGGAAATATGGACAATATTCTAAAAGGCATATATGTGAAAAGGCAAAGGAACTCAACTAGCTAAAATTATTTTGATATTAAACTGTGAGAATCAGTCCACCCAATATCAAGACTTATTCTATTAAAAGACAATAATCAAGACTGATATTCACAGAGGAATAGACACATAGATCAACCGAAAGGAGAATGCACAAATACACCCTCAAAGAGCCAAAAAAAAAAAAAAGGAAAAGCAGGAGAAAAATCTTCAAGATCTAAAAAAAGTCTTAGAACACCAAAAGCACACTCCATACATGGGAAAACTAATAAATTGGACTTCATCAAAATTAAAAACTATGATCTACAAAAGACCCTGTTAAGAGGGTGAAAGACAAGCTACAGAATGGAAGAAAATATCTGCCAACCTCATATCCAACAAAGGACAACTATTAGAACATGTAAATGATTCTCCAAACTCAACAGCAAAAAAAAAAAATCAATTAGAAAATGGGCAAAAGACATGAAGGCAATTCAACTAAGTGGCGAATAAGCACATGAAAAGATGTTCAAAATGATTAGCAATTAGGGAAATGCAAATTAAAACCACAATGAGATATTACCACACAAGTTATCAGAATGACTCAAATAAAAATGACAACACCGAATATTGAAAAGGATCAAAAGAAAATGGAACCCTCATACACTGTTGGTGGGAATGTAAAATGGTGCAGCCACTTTGGATAACAATTTTGGCAATTCCTCAAAAAATTAAACATAGAGTTACCATATGACCCGGCAATTCCACTCCTAGGTATATATATCCAAGAGAACTTAAAACATACATCCACACAAACACCTTCACACAAATGTTTATAGCAGTTTTATCTCTAATAGCCAAAAACCGAAACAATCCAGATGTTCTCCAATGGGTGAATGATTAAACAAACGGTGGTACAGCTATACCAGGGAATATTATTCAGTAAGAAAAAAAGAAAACTACTGCTACATTGCCACGACTTGGATGAATCTGCAGGAAATTATGCTGAGTGAGAAGAGCCAGTTCCAAAATGTTACATGCTGCACGATTCCATTTAAATAACATTCTTTAAATTACAAAACTAGAGTAATAAAGAACAGAGTAGTGGTTGTCGGGGCTACAAAGGAGTGGGGACAGAAGGGAAGTGGCTGTTGCTGTAAGAGCGCCACATGCAGAGGGATCCTCGCAGTGATGGAAACGTTCTGTAGCCTGACTGTCAAGACCCAGGATCAGCATCTGGGCCCTGATCTGCTGCGCTGCGCTCTGTAAGATGTCAGCCCTGCAGGAAACTGGGCAAAGGGTATGGGGGAATCTCTGTATATGTTATTTCTTAAAACTGCATCTGAATTTACAAGTATTTCATATGCAGAGTTTAATTTTTTAAAAGCAAATAATAAATGCATACAGTTGGGTCCACATTTACCATTTACAAATGCTTCTAATAATCTTTTTTCTTTAATTTCAAGAGCTCTTCTTATTTCACCTTTCACTTTCCTCTTACTTTTGCAGACGAATGCTAAAAAATCTTCATTGCACATCCTCTCCTTACAAAGGTCAAGCAATTCTTTTACCTCATCAAAAACAAACTGCTTGTCTGGCTCCCTTATTTCTGTCCTTTTATTTTAATGTCTTTCACAAACACATTATTTCCCAAAATAAAACTCCATACCAAGAATGTTTCATAACATATAGTCAGTCAAGCTCAGTATCTACTATTCTTATTCATTAATATTGCTTGATAATATCGCATTACAATTTTATTGTTTGTTGGCACCAGAGCTTCCCCAGAAAGTGAAATTTAGTTGCACTGTGTGACTCTTCCTTGCTTGGATGTTTCACTAGATAGTGTATATTTTAAAATTATAGAAAGTTCTAAATTATAGGAAGTAAAAGGGAGATACAAAAAGAAAGCACAAATATGAGGAAAGAAAACAGAGATATTGAGAACAAAGGAGCAAAGTTCCCAGAAGGGACGCACGAAAGGCAACCATACATTGATATTTCTCTCCCTCTCTCCTTCCGTTCCCCTCTAAAGAGAAATAAATTTTTAAAAGTCTTTTAAAAAATTTATTTAAAAAAAAATTTTAAGTAGTACTTATGAAGAAATAGCTAGAGCATATGCAATGCATACACATTCTTTCAGATTAGAAATTACAGAGATGGGACACACATACATTTTACTAAGGAGAGGGTCTACAGCATTCATTAGACTTCCAAAGTGATTGACGATCAAAAAAAGGAAGGGAGGGAGGAATAATGCACCTTCCGAACCACTATAGATATTACCAAATCTATGCCTTGATGAAGCCAAGACCAGCGAAGAACTGCATTCCTTTGGCTCCCTGCAGAACTGCTTTTACTAAACTGTGCTTTGGTCATGTCATACGCTTTCGCTGCAGGACAGTACAGGAAACAGCCTGTCACATATTGCTGCATTTACTATGTGGATATTAAAGATGCATTATACAGGGCCTTCTTTGTGAGGACATATGGGAGAAACAGTTCTCTGGTCTTACTTAGAACCAGGAACAGCTGTGCTTCTCCTAAGTAAGTACATTTTAATTGTATAACACCATAACTCAAATAACTGAACATGTCTCTTTTTTATTTTTTGTACTACTTGTTAGAAAGCCTAGAGCCAAAGTGATAGCCTATCTAAAAAATGAACAGGCCTTCCAATACAAATTTTTTACATACCTAAGTTCTCTCCATGTCTTTTCCATCTGGGAGTTCAGTAAATTATGGCCTCCCCACTAAGAAGTTACGTTCCGACTCAATACCTCCTGGTGGATCAAAAAGGCATTCTTCTGGGGCATATTAAAGGTTCTGAAAGATCTGCTTACAGACATGAACCTTCTAACTGCTCGCAATTTTGACTACATATACTCCCTCCTGCGTTTGTTTTCCCTTCGCCCTAATTTCCTCACCACCTCTGATACATCTATTATATGTATTTTTTAAATAATATATATTTTTGGAAACTATCTAATTCCCTTCTAGAACAAGGCAAGGGGGAAATTAGAGAAGAGAAATATTACTCAATTGTTGATTAACCAGAATAAGAGAAAGGAAATTGAAAATACCCAAAAACATGCCTTGGCTGGTGTAGCTCAGTGGATTAAGCATGGGCCTGCGAACCAAACAACCACGGCTCGATTCCCAGTTGGGGCACATGCCTGGGGTGCAGGCCGGTTCCCGGCAGGGAACCATAGAGGCAACCATACATTGATATTTCTCTCCCTCTACATTGATATTTCTCTCCCTCTCTCCTTCCCTTCCCCTCTAAAGATAAATAAATAAAATCTAAAAAAAAAAGTGTGTTTACCCATGTCCCTTTATGACTAAAACAATGGAAAGGCAGGTTTGAAGCTTTCATTCCTTAAAAACAATGGTTTCTTTGTTTTAGTAATAACAGTTCATTTCAAACAGTTCATGGAATAAACTGGGTTTTTTTTGTATTCTCCTAGCATGTTTACTTAAACAAAGCATAACTATCAAAGGTTCTGTACTGGTGCTCCCAAATCAAAAAGAAAACTTTATAGAAAAGTCAGCAAAGAACATGAACAATAGTACACACACACACACACACACACACACACACACACACACCCAAAGACATACAAAAAGCCTTTCTACATAAAGAGATATTCAGCTGCACTCATAAGATGAAAAGTACAAATGAAAACTACATCAAAATCCCATTTATCATTTACCATATTGGCAAAAACTCAAAAGACTAACATGTATGCTATCAAAAAGCTATAGAGAAATGAGCAATTTCACAGACTGTTCGGAGAGAGCAAATGTCACAACCCCTACGGAGATTAATACCTACCAAATCACAGATACATGAATTATTTACCAGCAGTCCCTCTTTTGGGAGCTTGTCCTACAGATGCAGTATGAAATATAAAATAAGAAATGACAAATATTCAAGGTTATTAAGTGCTGTGTTATTTTGTCCAGGAAAAGACTGAAAATAACCCAAGTTCACAGAAATAGGGGATTGGTTGAGTAAACCATGGTATATTTACATAATGGAATACTCTACAGCTGTAAAAAAAGAATCAGGAAAATCTCTGCATACTAATTTCCAAAACATACTGAGTAAAAAAGTACACTACAGAACTATATATACAGTATACTACTTATTTTGTAAAAAGGGGAGAAAATAAAATTATATATGCTTATATTTGCATAAAAACCACAACAAAAGAATAAACAACAAATTAGTAAAATGAGGAAATAGAGGGAATGGAAGAAAAAAGTATTTATTAGATCTATGGTTTACATCCTTTTCTTTCCATTTTTTTAAATGAAACATTTCAAACCCAGATAAATAAAAATAATTTACCTATTCATTTTTTAATAGTTTTTTTTTAATCCTCACCCAAGGACATTTTTTTCCCTTGCTTTTAGAGAGAGAGGAAGGGAGAGAAACATTGATGTAAGAGAGAAACATCAATTGGTTGCCTTCGGTATGCACCAAAACCAGGGACCATGTGCGCCCAGACCTGGGATTGAACCTGCAGCCTAGGTATGTGCCCTGACTGGAGATCAAATCCACAACATTTCGGTTATGGAACGATGCGCCAACCAACTAAGCCACGCCACCCAGGGCAAATAGGGTTTGTTCATTTGTTTTTATTGTATTTTTTCCATTACCATTTATTCCCCTTATACCCTCTTCTACCTCCACCCACATCCCTTCTCCCGACAATCACCATACTGTTGTCTGTGTCCGTGAGTTCTTTTTCTTTTTTGATCAACCCCTCTACCCTCAACCTCCTCCCATCTATTCATTTTATATTTTCAAAGTTGCATTACATAAGATTTCCAGATCAGTTTCACAAGCATTATATATTTATTTGATCTGAAGACAACTCTTGAAATTCAGCATCAGCATAATTGCCAAATGCTACACTTCATTTAATTTCTCTCAGTAACTGCTAATTGTTCTGTGGTTTGAATCTAATTAATCACATAACACATCAGAATAACCTTCCAAAGGAAGAGCTTCAAAGAAAACTTTTTATTTAGCTCAAATAAAATTAGACACAGAGCCCTCTGTTGATTGAACCTAATCAGTGCAGTCTTATCAGCTATAGAGGGGTTTTTGCAGTTTTTCATTTTTTTCAATTTGCTTGACAACTCAAATAAGGTTATTAAAAATAAAACCCAACTTCTCTATATCAAACCACAAAAAAACTCATTCTCCCATTCCATATAGTAATAAAACATTTAACACTATCCACCCCCTTTTCCCAAAGTACTATTTTAACTTTTTGCCAATTCTAAGCTTTATTTATACAGCATACACTTAGATTATAACATTCTAATCACTAGAGTGATCACACTTAAATTTGCAAACTTTTGACAACACTGCAAAAGGATGACAAGGTTTAGGGGTCACACATTATACCTTGGGTTGACAAAAAGAAAGAACTATAAAATTATATGTAATTCAAAAATAAACATTTCTAATATGTTGACATTCTTAAGATTTTCAGCAGTGTTATTTTTTAAGCCTAGTCATATTTTTAAGACAGTCAATTCGCAAGTCAGTTAACGAACCCAGATAATTAACAGTTCATAATACATTCAACAAATATTTATTGAGCACCAACTATATGCCAGGCACTCTTTAGGCTCTCAAAATAGAGCAGCAAACAAAAGAAACAAAATCCCTCCTCCCCTGGACTACACATTCCAGTGGACGATATAATCGAAAATCACTTATGTCAGGCAGTAGTAAGTGCTATGAAGACAAATAAAGTTCTTCTTTATTTCCTGTTCCAATAAATGGTACCATCATTTACTCAGTTACTTAGGCTAAGACCCTTAGAATCATCCTTAACTTCCTTCATTCTTTAATCCCCATAAATAATCCATCTTTTGGCTCTACGTTCAAAATATATTCTAAATCTAACTATTTCTCATCATCTTCTCCTCCACACCTAACTGCTACAACCATCTCCTTTCATCTTATTACTTGCTAATATCCCTTGAACAATTTCCCTGTTTCTTTTCTTATTGTCCCCACACAGCAGCCAGAACGTTTCTTGTTTCATACAACTTAGAGCATGGCCCTTTCATGCTCAAGACTCTCCGTACATTCCCGTAACAGCTGGAGGAAAATCAGCCTCTTCTTAGTCAGCATGACCTGGACCCTGACTACTCTCCTTCTCCTGAGGACCTTGACACCGTGCCCTCCGTCTGGAAGAGACTGCTCCTAGAACCACATGGCTCATTCTTTCACTGTCTTCAAACCTCTGCCAGAACTTTTTCTAACCACCTAATCAAAACAATGCCCCATCATACATAATGCTAATCACTAAATAGCATTACTCCGCATCTGTTTGTTCTGTGAGTGTGCCACTAGAACCCAAGGTCCATAAGGGCAACATTTATCTGTTTTGTTTCTTGTTGTATCCCAGAGCCTGGAAGAGTATCTAATACATAGAAGTTGCTCAATAAGTATTTGTTGAATGAATGACTAAATTAACTCATGAATGAAAAAAATGAATGAATGAATGAAGCCACTAAATGATACAGCTACAGCCCTGGCTATGTAGTTCAGTGGGTTAGAGCATCATCACTGATATGCCAAGGCTGCAGGTTCAATCCATGGTCAGGGCACATACAAGAAGCACCAAATTAATGCGATAATAAGTGGAACGACAAAAAGATGCTTGTTTCTCTCTCAAGTCAATAAATAAAAAGTTTTTAATGATATAGCTATAAAATATATAACAAACTATGAAACTATATATAACATGCTAACTAAAAAAGTAAGACATAACATGATAATACTCTACTAATACCTAAATGTAATAAAATGCATATTAAAAAAGTTAAAAAGAAATATACAAATCTATGAGTTGTGAAAGGATGGTAGGATTAAGTTTATTGTTGTCTGTCTCTTAACCTTTTCATTATCTTGCATTTATAATTAAAATATAAAACTGTAATTTTTAAAAGGTACTACTACTAAAAAAACGAGTAATGGGCAATGAGAGATCACGTCTTTCCCCTCAATGATTGCACGGAGAATACCAGACTCACCCAAGGGGCTTTACAAATTTGCTTCTGATCCTCCATTCTCCACTCTGTCTCAAAATGAGCACTCCCAAGGTTTCGTTACTGTTGATTATTATATCCCTCATATATGAGAGTGCAGGCAAAAAAAAAAAGGCCAAGGACCACTAAACTAACTAACATAACTCCAAAAACAGAAATATGTAAGGTCACACAGCAAACAAAAGGCAGAAGAGGACCCATAATACCTGAGTGACTACTACCTAGCAGGTACTGTGAAGAATGCAAGACTCTTTTTTTAAAAAATAACTGTTCCTACAATGTAAATGGCATCATCCCCATTTTATAAATGAGAAAAAATTGCCCACTGAGGTGGTAAGTTGCTTATAAAAATAATTAACTGATTAAAGAAGTCCAAGCATGGACCAATAGTGAGAAAAGTACAGCTTTGTAAAAACAAAATATGTAAGGCAAAGGTCTGGAAGGAAATGCATCAAAACAAAAGGAGCTGTGTTATAAGATTATAAGAAATTTTTTAACAGCTTCCAAAATTGTATAAGGTTGACATAATGTTTTCACAGAGCAAATAATTAAACAGATAAGATTGTATTGTCAATATACTTTATGTTAATCTTAAGACTGGGTAGTATGACACAAACCAATTTCATAAGGTCCCTAAAGTAAATGCTTCGCTAAGGTCAAACATAGCAATCACATCATTCTCATTATAACACAGGACCTCAGAATGGAAGGTAGCAATTGCGCTAGAGAAAACCATTAGCTGAAAACATTAGAGCAAAATTCTTCCTGGATGAGAACACTCAAGAAGGAGAGTCAGGCTGAATAGCAAAGTCAAACAAACACAATGACTGGGTCTTGACTATTAGATTTCTACCACAAGTAAGAAATAAAAATTACAGGGTAAAAAGGTCAAGATAAATCAACCAGGAATATATCTGAGTAGGAAAGAGGGCCCTGGCCCTGACTGGTGTGGTGGCCCAGGGGGCTGGGCGGCGCCCTGCAACCCAAAGCTCTCCTGATGCAGTCCCCGGTCAGAGAATATGCCAGGATCAGAGAATATGCCAGGATCAAAGGCCGGCTCCCCAGTCGGGGGCGTTGTGACAGGCAACCGATGGGTGTTTCTCTCACACATCAGTGTTTCTCTTCCTCTCTGTCTCCCTCCCTTCCCCTCTCTCTAAAAATAAATAACTAAAATCTCCAAAAAAAAAAAAAAAGAGGGCACTCAGCAAATGGTACTAGAACAAGTGGATAGCAACAGAATAGCAACAGGATAGTAAAAGAATGAAACTGGACACTCTTCCTTCTACTAGAAACAAAAAATAACTCAAAATGGGTCACAGACCTTAATGTAAGAGACAGAAGTATAAAGCACTCAGAAAAAAAACAAATGAGTAAATCTTCATGGTCTTGAGTTAGGGAAGGCTTCCGAGATAAACCAAAAGCACAAGCAAAAAAGTTAAAAATAAATAAACTGAATTACATCAAAATTAAAAATTTTTGTGCAACAAATGATACCATCAAGAAAGAAACAAGAAGAGGACTTCCAGTCAGACGGCAGCACAGGTAAACATGGCTCAGCTTCTCTCACAACCACATCAAAATTACAACAAATCTACAGAACAACCATCACTCAGAACCGTCAGAAACCAGGTTGAATGGAAATCCAACAACTACGGAATTAAAGAAACCACATCCATCCAGACTGCGGGAGGGGCGCAGACATGTAATGGGCTGGTCCCACAACCACATGTGGTAGATAAAACTTTGGGAGGGATATCTCAGGAGCGAGGAGTCCCAGCCCCACAGCAGGCTTCCCAGCCCAGGGTTCTAGTGGCAGGAAAAGTCCCCATCACTTCTGGCTGCAAAAACCAGCAGGAATTGAAACAGTGGAATTAACTTCTGGAGTCCAAGCAGTTCCTCTTAAAGAACCCACACACGGACTTACTCAGACTCACTCCCCCTGAGTTCTAGCACCAGGGTAGGCGCTTGAAAGGCACCAGTGGCAAACAGGGAGAAACTGAAGTGTCTGGCAGCAAGGCAAGAGCTGGGGGACAGCTGTCTCCCAGACAGAAAGGTGGGCAGAGGCCATTTTTCCTTTTCTGAACACCCTACCCCCAGAACCACAGAGCGGACAGGCAGGTGCTGTATCTGAGACTGCATCAACCTGGTTAAAACTGTCTGTCCTGCCCTGGACATCCCTTGAGGCTCTGCTTCACCCAACTTATGGGCCCACACAAACTGTTAACAGTGGCTTTTCCATATGAAATGCTGGTCTTGGCTCATGTTTCACAACTTCCTCAACTCTCCCAAACAAGCAACAGCAGCCCTCAGTAAACCCCAGCCCCCATACCTCTTGGTAAGTGGCCCCAGGCCCGGCACTAGCAGCAAACAGACTAGATTCATAGCTTGGCCTCGTCTGGGAATGTCCAAGCCCAAAACAAGTAGCAGTCATCTGCATATTGCTTGGTAGCTCATGCAGGGTGGTCCCAGGCAAACACAGGTAAGGACTGAGTGTGGCCTGGACCACCCAGGAAGCCCCAGAGCATGTGCACCCAGTGAACAGCAACAGACCACATCAGAGGACCACCACCCTGCCCCTGCACAGCTGATCCTCCATGGAGGGCACAAGTTGGTGGTCAGTAGTCACAGATAGTCCTTGCAGCTGACTGGCCTTGCTAAATCCCTCCCATTGACCTGCCAACAACAATCAAGGCTCAACTACAAGAGAAGAATGTACTCAGCCCACATGAAGGGTGTGCCTTAAGTACCCAGCTTAGGAGATAGAGGAGTCTGTGCCACTGGACCATACAGGACACCTACTACATTAGGCCATGTTATCAAGACACACAGAGTCAAAGCAGCCCTACCTAACACATGGAAACAAACACAGGGAGGCTGCCAAAATGTGAAGACAAAGAAACATGGCCCAAATGAAAGAACAGGTCAAAACTCCAGAAAAAGAGCTAAATGAAATGGAGATAAGCAATCTATCAGATATAGAGTTCAAAACACTGGTTATAAGGATGCTCAAGGAACTTAGTGAGGACCTCAACAACATGAAAAAGATCCCAGTCAAAAACAAAGGATACACTAATTGAAATAAAGAACAATGCATGGAGAAACAACAGTAGAGTGAACAAAGCCGAGAATCAAATCAATGATATGGAACATAAAAAAGGAAAAATAATGAAGAAGAAGAAAAGGAGAAGAAAGAATCTAAAAAAAAACCAAAAACACAAGGGTAGTGTAATGAGCCTGTAGAACAATTTCAAGTGTTCCAACATTTGCATCATACAGGTGCTTGAAAAAAAGAATGAAAGAAAACTTCCCTAATTTGGTGAAGGAATTAGACATGCAAGCCCAGGAAGCACAAGAGTCCCAAACAAGATGGAGGCAAAGAGGCCCATTCTAAGACACATCATAATTAATAAGCCAAAGATTAAAGATAAGGAGAGAATCTTAAAAACAGCAAGAGAAAAGCAGTCAGGTACCTACAGTTCTCATGAGACTGTCAGCTGATTTTTCGAAAGAAACTGCAGGCTGAAAAGGATTGGCAAGAAACACTGAAAGTCATGAAAAGCAGGGACCAACAAAATTACTCTACCCAACAAAGCTATCATTTAGAATTGAAGGGAACATTAAAAATTAAAATAAAATGGAAAAATAAAAAAAGAAAGAAAGAAAACAACACACACAATAGAAAAATGTACTTCCAAATTGCATATCTGGTAAGAGACTGACCATATAAAGAACACTTACAACTCAACAATAAAAAGACAAATAACCCAATCAAAAACTGAGCCAAGGATCTGAATAGACATTTCTCCAAAGATAAATAACCAATAATCACACAAAAAGTTTAGCCATTAGGGAAATGCAAATAAAAGCTATAGTGAGATACAATATCACATCTAGAATGGCTAAAATAAAAAAGACAATAGTAGCTGCTGACAAGGATATGAAGAAACTGGAACCTTCATATATTGCTGGTTGGCAGGTAAAATGGTACAGACATTTTGAAAAACAGTTTGACAGTTTCCCGAAACGTTAAACACAGAGTTACCCTATGATCTAGAAATTCCACTCCTAGGTATACATGCCAGAGAAATGAAAACATATGCCCTGCAAAAAACTAGTACAAAAATTATTCATAGCATTGTTCATAACAGTCCCAACATGGAAACAACCCAAATGTCCATCACCTGATGAATAAATGTGTGATATCCACACAATGGAATGAAAAGAAATGAAGTATTGATACAATCTACCACACAGATGAACCCTGAATACACTACACTTGGTCACAAAGAAACACAAAGTGTATGATTCCATTTACACGAAAGTCCAGAACATACAAACCCATAAATACAGCAAGAACAGTGACTGCCTGGGGAGGAAGGGGAGACGGAATGAACAGTGACGGCTAACCGGTACAGGGTTTCTTTTTGGAGTGATGGAACTGTTCCAGAATTAGATTATGGTGATTTTTGCACAACTGTGAGTATACTAAGAACCACTGAATTATACACTTTAAATGGGTGGATTATATGGAATATGAATTGTATTTCAATAAAGCTATTTTAAAAGGTATGATATTTCAATGTTAAATTAAACAGTTTATATGATAATGAAAGGAAATGAGACTGTGGGTGATAAGCACACAATATAGTACAGATATCAAATTATAATGTTGTACATCTGAAATTTATAGAATGTTATTAACCAATGTTACTTCAATAAATTTATTTTTTTAAGTTTAAAAAGAAAATCTGAAACAGTAATTAAAAATGAATGTTAACTGCTATTATCTAGAGAGAGTGAGGAAATGACCTACTGAATAAGCGGTATGAGAGAAAACTAAAAATGCAGAGATGGAACTTGAAAACTGAAATATGGAGCTATTGTGCATCAGTGATTTGCAATCAATATTTTAGCATTAGTGCTACGAACTGGAATCGATATTAATACTTTAAAAACAAGACAGCCCCTACTAACAAAATAATGTTTAAGACAGAGAAGAAAGAAATGGCTGCTCTCCCAAAAGATTTTGCTAGGCAACAGCCTCTATATGTGTGATATGCCTGGGCCTTTCAGAATTACAATGAAAAAGGAGAGGCACTCCCTTATGATATATGGGCGCTGACTAACATTGCATGATTGTTTGAGATTAAAATAAGGACAGTTATATAATGAAAAAGTCAAGCCACTGTGGCTCCTCAGCAAAAAAGAATAAGACTAGAAGAATAATTTGGTACACCAGGAAAAGAAAGTAAGTCATGATTCACAAGTAGTAGTTGGCAAAGGAAAGAGTCTTGTTAGGCAAAAGCAGCCAGGTGGATTTTTGTGAAGAGCAAAAATTTGGTGGATGGACATACTAATCTTCTATCTGCTATCAATTTACTTTTACTCTCTGTTCTTTCATTCCTCTTCAGTTACAAAACCTAACTCAGGAACAGCTAAGAATTGGGTGCCTTAAAAAAAATGCTAGCTCAAAGATGAAATAAAGAGGGAAGACTATGAAGCAGGGTAGAGGAGTTTGAGATTTACAGTGAAGGGTCAAGTTAGGGAAGAGAGCCGACTGCTTTAATCAAACCTGGTTAATGGTTGTGATGAAAAAACAGGACATTATGATGATGGAAGTGCATCCAGTGCGAAGCACGGGATTTGAAACATCAAGTCCATGCATGCTGCTGTCTGAATGAGATTTTTCAAAAGGTGAGATCATCAGTGATGGATATGGGCAGGGACACACTACACTAAAGACAAAGACAGTGGGTGCTACTTGCATTTTAGAATGTTCAAGTGATGGGATCTTGTGTCTGGTAGTAGGTTTAGGGTTCTCTGCCAAAGATGCAGGGAGTCAGGAAAAGCAACTTGAACTGATAGGATGTGCAGAGGTTCTCAAACCTCGCCCCACCTTTTTTTACTAAGTCCATTTAGGGCAAAAGATCCCTCAATTAAACTACCCCCATAAACCCCTACTTTCCAGTGAGAACTCAGTAGAACTCAGTGATAACAATGAAGCAAATTTTAGGAAGAATGAGTAACTTGTATTCGAACCATAATGCACATATTCTTATATTAAGATACTTGAAAATTATAGGCCAAAATTCAGTTGATAAATATATGCATTACTGTGTGGTTGAGGGTTAACATAGTAAATTACAACAAACTAAATTGACAGCACCGAATTAAAGCCATTTATTCTATAAGCCAGGAACTATAGCATTGGAAAACCACAACCAACTCAAGGCAACATTGATGGTATCTGAGAAAGAATTCCTCCTAAAAACTCTGGTAATCCTAACTGCTCCAGTGCAAACTTTGCCTGCCAATTGCCATTTGGCAGCCAAATTTCTTAGTAGAATACTGAAAAAGCATGCTCAGTAACCCTAATAACATCGTGTTTTATGAGAACTAAATATTAATAACCATTAACAATGCACTCATAATACTAGTAAGTAGCCCTTGGTTTTTCTAAAAGATAACGAATGAGGATCATTTACCCTAAAGAGCTCGAGTCAAGGGATAAAGAGAAGACCATTATGGTCACAATCATAATTCACTAGCAAACTACTACACATTGTCATGTTCAAAGATATATAGCTCATTGTGCTAACAATGTGCTCTGGAAAAGGAAGCTGTGCAGGTGGAGATGTGGAGTAAAGTCTCCAGCTCGTCCCTCCTTCAAACACTCTTTCATGAGGCAACTCTCCCCATTTAAATTAAATTTAAAAAAAAAAAAAGTGAGTAATACTATGACTCTTCTTTGAAGGGAGAAGCAGTATAACCCAAGACTGTGTGTGTACGGTGGGTAAGACAATTATCTATCTGTTGGCTACCTGGAGATCAGAGGGTACCAGAGGAAGGAGGAGGATGAATTAGTTCTAGGGCTCTAGTAAACCGAGGGGAAAAGGAAAGGTAGCTCGGAATTGGGCTTTGTGAGTAATTAACAAAACCAGTACAGGTGGATGGTAATCCCAATTGAGGCATAACAGCAGCGCTGCAGAACACCGAGTCTGGATACAGACTGGCGGAGTAGGAACCTCAACTCCCCAACTTTATTTTCTCAGTAACCTCGGGCAAGTCACTTAACCTCTTTGTGCCTCGTCTGTAAAATGAAGGTAACAATAGTACCTAACGGGATTGTTTTGCGGTTTGAATAAGTTACTTTTGTAAACTGCTTGATACAATGTCTTTCACTACATAGTAAATGACGTCTAAATTTTGTTAAGTAAACTGAAGTAGGCGGGGGTTTCTTTTGACATCCAAATAAACGGAGGTGTCGGGGCAAAGCAATTGGTAGCGGGGCTGAGAGGGGGCAACTTGCTCTGGGCAGTGACACCACCAGAAAGCTGCGGCTTCGGGAGAGGTCGTCCTACTGACAGAGTTATGACAGCACCCGCTCCCAGGAGAGGGACACGGGTTGAGGGAAACTTCCTTCCAGGCCTAGGGTTTCCAGGAACTCATTTCTGAGAAGTGGTTGTGATTTTAAGGAGGCAAGAGTTTAATTTCCGAGCAACAGATCACGGCGGGGAAATCTGTGCTGCCTGAAGAGCAGGGCTTATGTTTAGGGCAGGACACGGCTGCAGTCGAAGGGAGGAGGAAGAAGGGTGATGTCCTCAGGGAAAGATCTGATGAAAGCCACCGTCCGTCCGCCGCGCTCGCAGGGAGGACGAAAGCCGCCCCAGCCCGGAGGGCGGCAAGAGCTGCCTTCAGGGGGACCCGGCTGCGGAGGACGGCGATCGGGAAAGGATCCCGCGTCGGGGCTGCGGAGGGTGACCCGCCTCGCCGAGGGTGGAAGTCGCTCGCCCGGCTCTCCCAGGGAGGGGCCCGCGCTGGCCCTGCGGGCAGCCGGCCGGACGCACAGCCCGAGGGAGCTGGCCCCCTGGCCCCGCTCGTGCCTGCCCGTGGGTAGCCCCGGCCCCCGGGATACCTGAGCGTGGGCCCGATGCAGGCCGTGTCGGTGCTCTCGATCTCCCGCAGGATCCGCTCGTGCTCCGCCGCTGTCTCCAGGCTCTCCGCCTCCGCCATCTTACCCCGCTCCGTGGACTGGGGCTCCCGGCAGCCCGTCCGCTCCTCCGGCCGCTCCGCTCACCTTACGCTCCCACTCCCACCCCAGGTTCCAGAGCCACCCCAGCCTCCAGCCTCCAGCCACCCGCAGGACGACCCCTCCCTCGGCCTTGCCACGCCCCCTTGCGTCACCGCGCCCGCCGACGTGCTACTGCCTCTGGGATTGGTAGTTCCCTGGGAGATGTCAGGAAGGCGCCCGCTCGTATATTCATCAAATCCACAAATAAGTGTGGAAAGCCGCACATCAAGCCCGGAACAAGTAACGACTGCCTATGCTACAGTGATCTAGTCAAGCAGTGGCCCTAATCCTACAAATTCTCCTTTAAGACCCTTGCCACAAAGCTCAAATGCTTTTCAGGTTCGAATAATAAGGAAGGACTACGTAGGTTTCTGTGGTCGGGAATGCGGAGAGAGAAAGCTAAAGAAACCCAAACGAAGACATAAGGCAGAATGTGGTTGTAAGCCAGTTCAGAGAATCGAGCCCAGAGATCACTTGTGGGTGCAAAGGATTCATAGACTGGGTCACGAGGTTTAAAGGTGTGCCTGGAAGGTATGAAGAGATGTCAGAAAGCCAGCAAGAAATTTATTTACACTATGTAGAGAAGTAGCAGTAAGAAGTGGTGCTTAGAGAGAAATGCTGGGCTGAGAAATTGTACTCTATCCTAATGGCTCCACTGAACCAATGACCAACTGTATCGGAAGCACCTAGAAACTTTTTTTAATGCAGACTACAGGTCCTCCTGCATCTGGACATTCTGGTCCACACATCGGCATTTCATAAACTCCCCAGATTAGAATTTAAAAATCGTATTATTTGACCAATGCTTGAATTTTTACAAAATAAATGGCGATCCACTGAAGTTTTTTAAGACGAGTGACACAATTAGAACCTTGGCATTAAGAAATTTGATCAAAAGCAAGTGTGCAAGGCAGACAGAAACAGAAAATTTACAGACAGGGAAATGCTATAGAAAATTTTAAGGCCTAAACCAGGGAAGTGGCAATAAAAATAAAAAGGAAGGGACCAATAGGAGATACATTTAAAAGCCAAATTGGCATGATTGATTAGACATGGGGAAAGAGGACTTTGGGTATTAACTCCAAGGTTTGGAGGAACATGAGTAGGAGAATTGTGTTTCCATCAACAATGAAAAATAAAAGTCATGTAAGAACTAAACTAGAAGTTGAGGCTAAATAATTTGTACTACAGCCATACCATGGATCACTATGCAACCGTTGAAGAGAATGAGAAAAGACTCTATAATCAGATAGGAAACGCTCTTCAAATTTTACTATTAAGTGAAAAAGCAAGACATGAAATAGTATGTACAGTATGTTTTCGTCATTTTTTTAAACATTTTTATTGTTGTTCAAGTACAGTTTTCTGTCTTTTCCCCCACCATTTGTTTTATTAAAAGAATATTTATATGCTTATATACATGTAAAAGATTACATACATAGAATATTTATGAAAGGATCCCCCAGAGACTGTTCACAGTAGCAGCAGCCAGGAGAGGGATTGGAAGCAAGGGGCCTGAAGTAGGAGGAAGGTAATTTTAAATTATGTGTGTACTTTTGGAATTTTTTCCCTTGTGCATGTATTACTTTCTCAATAAAAATAGTCAGCATTAAATAAAATTATTTTAAAAAATAAACCAATAGTGAGGAGAATGAATGGGTTACAAGTCCTGGTTTGCCAGGAAGTTAAGTAAGTTGCTCAACCTGTCTGTGTCTAGACGATCTCTGGCTGTCCTCATTTTATTTCATTACTCATGTTTAAACAAATCCACATGGATGTGGGAGGGGTACAGAGAGCACGGAGCCTTTCGTATTTCTGAAGATCTTTTTAAATACACGGCAGAGTCCCTTCAGGTACCCATTTTAGCATCTTACTCAACAAAAAACTTCTTGTCCATCTCAGGAAGCAGACTAGCATGTAGACCAGATATGTATAGAAGTGGTTAAACTAGCTTCTGCTACTTTCAGCAGTTTTTCGGTTTTGTGTTGTTTTTTTTTAGCCCCCACAGGCCAGAGATCTCAGAGGTTACCACCAAATGTGTGTGAGTCTGGAATGACTGCAATAGGGAAGTTCCAGGGAAAATGGTCTGCCCTCTAAATATGGACGATGTAAGGTCAATGTGGAATGGTGAAAAAAACACTAGCCTAAGAGTCAGGGGCCTTTGATTTATTTCCAGCATGAGTAATTAAAATGTTGAGCACTTGCTGCAATTTTGAGGAAGAAAAACAATGTAGGAGGGATCACAATACCTGATACCAAACTGTATTACAAGGCCACTGTAATCACAACAGCCTGGTACTGGCAAAAAACAGGCACATGGACCAATGGAACAGAACAGAGAGCCCAGAAATAAACCCAAGTCACTACAGTCAGTTAATATTCGACAAAGAAGGCAACACCATAAAATGGAGTAAAAATAGTCTCTTCAACAAATGGTGTTGGGAGAACTGGACAGCTACGTGCAAAAAAATGAAGCTCGAGCACCAACTCACACCATACACAAAAATAAATTCAAGATGGATAAAAGACTTAAATGTAAGCCGTGACACCATTAAAATCCTAGAGGAGAACATAGGCAGGAAAATCTCAG